>JAECUM010039712.1:0-31984 GCA_016617855.1 Megalonaias nervosa | reverse complement strand
GGTTTAACGCCATTTTTCAGCACACGATAGGCTATACATGGCGGCCAGTATTAATGGTGGAGGAAGAACCCGGGAAAACCCCGGAAAGAACCACTGACCCACGAGAAGCTACTGGCAAGCTTTCTCACATATCTACATTGGCCGAATCCGAGACTCGAACCCATGCAGACAGAGGTGAGATGGCAGTGATCCGTAACGGACAGCGCTTTAGACCACTCGGCCACTCGGGGACCCCGCAATAATTCTTGACATGGAAATTTACCTAAGATATTTAATAGTTTGAGTAAACATTTTCCAAGTAATAGCAATTTTTGTAAAATAAAATCCAGCCATTAAAAAAATAATTATTCTAGTATATTTGTTCATGTTTATTTATATCTTGAAATGAAGATGATTATCCCAAGAACAATTTGAACTGACCATTCATTTGATTGGATTTCTGTGATTATGCTAAGAACAATTTGAACTGACCCATGATTGGATTGGATTTCTGGGATTACCCCAAGGACAATTTGAACTGACTCATCATTTGATTGCATTTCTGCAATTATGCTAAGGACGATTTGAACTGACCCATCATTTGATTGCATTTCTGTGATTATCCCAAGGATGATTTGAACTAACCCATCATTTGATTGCACGTCTGAGATTATGCCAAGAACAATTGGAATTGACCCATCGTTTGATTATATTTCTGTGATTATCCCAAGGACAATTTAAACTGACCCATCATTTGATGGATTTCTGTGATTATCCCAAGGACGATTTGAACTGACCCATCATTTCATTGGATTTCTGTGATTATCCCAAGGAACATTTGAACTGACCCATCATTTGATTGGACATCTGTGATTATCCCAAGGACAATTTGAACTGACCATTCATTTGATTGGATTTCTGCGATTATGCTAAGGACAATTTGAACTAACCCATTATTTGATTGGATATCAGTGATTGTCGTGAGGACAGTTTGAACTGACCCATCATTTGATTGGATTTCTGTGATTATCCCAAGGATGATTTGAACTGACCCATCATTTGATTGAATATCTGTGATTATCCCAAGGACGATTTGAAATGATCCATCATTTAATTGGATTTGTACATTTCTTTTCCCAACACTATCTTGATTGCCTGAAGTCTTATTTTTTAAATTATGTTTTCAGCAGAGTAAGCTGTCATCAACCAGAGTTTGACATAATTTCAGTATACAGGTAGTTCTTCTTTACAGTCATAGCAAAACACCTTTGAGCTTCAAAGGTTTAAAGCACAACTGGCTATTTCTTCTCAAGAAAATGACTATACAGTAAATTAAAACGCAAAACAGATTCCCGGATGGGGTCACGTGATCACCTCTCTACAGAACAACGTAGAAATGTTACATGACAATTATCACATACTCTAGTGTAGCCTAAGCTAAAATCAATGATTCTTACTCTAGAAACGAATAATAAAAAAAGTTGTTTGCTCCAAACCTGACACTGGTTCTGAATCTAGGTCAGCAAAAGATACAATGTTTCAGCTACTGGTTGTTTATCAGGTCAAACAGAACTGAATTGAATTTCTAAAAAAAAAATCAAATCCAGTAGACAAAATTATCATTACAATAACATGTAATGGAATAAAATAAAAAAAATTTAAAACCAACAAACAAGTAATTAAATTACATATACATAGCAATGCTTACTGCTTGTTTAAGTTAAATAATATGGAAAATAATGCTATCATTGTTTGCACTATGATCAGATTTGGATATATGCTACTGGGTATGTGATATCAATATATGAGGATATGTGATAACCAGAGAATTATTGCACTGTGGTTCATATTGCTGTATTTACTTATGAATTAAATCCAACTGCAAACTATACAATTCCACATCTGCCATTGCATAAAGTACATGCAGATCTTGTTCTGTGCAGTTTGTCGGGAGTAATAAGTAAACAAACAACATTGACATGGATCTGCCATGTTGTTTGCAGTTGGACTTCACTTGTACACAAGTATAAATAGTACATCCAAGTCCAAATTATAAACAGGTTTTTCATATTATGGATAGCATTGTATCTCTTGCCACAAAAGAAACATTTCTAATTTGGCAAATTGGAAATTCAAGGTTAAAGGGCAAGGTCACTGTAACTGAAAGAAGAAAAATGTTTCTGCATAAGAATTTCAGTTCTTAACCATGTACTGCCACCAAAGTTTGTGGATGACTTACACCTTGGGTATTTTGTTTGGAGGTCAAAAGTCAAAGCTCAACATCATTGATTGAAAGAAGAAATATGGTTTTTGCATTATAACTTTAATTCTTGAACCTGACTGAAATTTTTGGGGAGCTTGCACTTAAGGTATGGTAGAGGACTTGATTTTAGGGTCCAAAGATAAAGAACACTGTGATTTAGAGAAAACTTGGTTTTGCAGGGTAACTTTTGTTCAAGAGTTCATTGACCAAACTTTAGATGTCTTGCATTTAAGGTAAAAATGAAACCTTTAGATTATGTGGTCCAGAGGTCATGAACATGGTAAGTCGAATCGTAGAACAATAATTTCTGCACATTAAGTTTAGTTTCAGACTGCGCATCTTGTCCATAGGTCAAGGTCATTTAGCCCCATTGGTCAGTATTCTCCAGAGTCAGCCATGCCCTACCAGTATCTACACAGTCGACTGTTAAATAAGGGATCAACATAATAATGTGTCATTCACAATATATTTGTGGTCCTTTTTTGTCCATCCATCGATTATTTATCTACACTTGTGTTTGAAGAGTATAACTCTTAAGCTGTTCAAGGTATCCCTAAAAAACTAGGTATATATGTTGGACTAGTGGCCTAGGAAACATGGTACATATTTTGGACTAGTGGAATAGGAAACTTCATACATAAATTGGACTCGTGGCCCATATATTACTTTTGTTATTCATTGCTCTCCACTTTCAATATTTTTTATGTTTTTGTTCATCCATCCATTCATTATCGACACTTTCATTTCCAGGACAAAACTCCAGAACCATTTAAGAAATGAAATTTTGTACACATGTTAGACCAATAGTCCAGATGTGTTTTTTGCTATTCAGTTTCAGTATTTATAACATTTTTTTTGTTTGTTTATTCATCCATCCATCCATCTTTAATGTTTTCATTACTGGAGCAAAAACTATGATGTTCATCACTTTGCTGTGTAATTTTTGCAAACTAACTTCCTATATACTAATTATTGTCTTCTAGGAATCATTTTGGTTGGGCAGGGAAACAACTCTGAGCATATGTCCCAAACTATTCCAGAGATATGTATCTCTTTAAAACTCTGCACAATTATTAAACTATTGGCCAGAGCTACCTTTTTACTATTCATTGTTGGTCAGTTTCAATATTTGTAACATTTTTGTCTGTTTATTTGTCCATCATTTATCCATTCTTTCATTTTCAGGACAAAGTTCAAAAATATGTTTTAGATATGTCATTGAGATTTGGCACACATATAAAATTAGTATTATAGATGTGCCATTTGCTATTCACAGATCTTTTAGATTCAGTGTTTTTAAAGTTGTCATCCATTTGTCTGTTCATCCATGTATCCATTATTCACACTTTTGTTTCCAGGGCAAAACTCCATAACCGTTAAGATATTTTATTGAAACTTTACAAATATCAAACCTGTGGTATAGACATGCTGTTGTTTTTCAAGGTTCTTCAGCTTTAATATGTTTAACATTTTCATCCATTTGTCAATTCATCTATCCATCCTGCATTCACTCTTTTGTTTTTTCAGAGCAATGACTTCCATTTACACTACATTGATACAAACTTCCTATGTATATATATATTCAAACAAAATTATCTTGTCACAGGATATAGATGGCTGCCTGTTTTATTTTACCCCATTTACCCGCTTCTACTATTTGCTGAAATTCCAATACAAAATGCTTTGCTAATTGTACCCTAAAAGGCAATCTATGCAGTCAGCAGCTTTTCATGATGTTAAATGTGTAATTAAGAACTAAAAAGGTGCAAGTGTATTCCCTAGCAAGCTAGAATTTTCTGAGAAATTTGTCTTGGTCAAAACTTTACCTGTTGGCCTTGGTGTACATGTGGGCTGTGCATTCTCTGTGGGGGGTTTTTTTGTTGGTATTTTTGTATGCATTATCCACTATCAACATTTTCTTAGTTTCCACTACTCAAAAACCACAGGACCAATTTAGACCAAATGTAACAGGTAACATTCTGGCTGCAAGATCTTCTATGTAGATAATGCTGATCCATGATTTAATTCATCCAAAAATGTCTAAAAATAGGAAAATCTTGAACATTTTCTTTTCAAATGCCCATTATAAAATTTTAAACAAATTTGGTTGCATTTGAGCATGAAAACCTTTCCACTGAGTACCAGATATTCCACTCAATAATTTTCAAAGGACTTAATGGAATGAAACTAAATTTGGTTTAAGAAGATCAAGTTAAAGTGTGATTTTTTTAAAACTGCAAAATGTGTTGAAGTTACGGCCCTTATCTGTCTTAGAACCTTGCCATTTTATACTGAACCAAGCTTTCTTCAGTTGCACCAAACTGGTATGGGCATCTGTGTCATATTTCCTGTTTTTATATCATAACATCTGCTTACAGGTTTTTGACCTATGCCCTGTAGTGTAGTATGTGTATTTTTATATATTAGTGTTTATTAGCATTTCAGCACAAAATTATTGTAAAGTGCTGATTAAAAGTAAAGTAAAGAGCAAGTGACAGAATAATTGGAGTTTCATTTATTTCATGTCATGACTTAAATAACATTTTATTGTTAGTGTTTCATTTCCATTTATTGCTTGTTGATTTATCTGTCTTATTGACTTGTATTATTTTAAACATCCGTTCCTGTTGTCCTATGTCTAATTTTAATAAGTCAGTGCTAGTTTCTAATTGACAGGCTTTGTAATAAGTGTGTTCTAATTTCCCTGCTCTAGGTGTGGAGGAGCTGAGAAAGCTATACTGGATGATAGCCAATAACAGGCTGTGGCTAGAGAAACATTTGGACATACATCACGTGCTACCCATGCCAGAAGCAACTCGCATCCCACCCTTCACCCTTGATATGACCCCCAGGCCTCAGTCAACATTTGACCCTCACAGAGAATTTCAGATGATTGGTCCATGTAAACTTGATCACGTAAGATTTTTCAAAATTCATCATTCTTATTATTTTTTTAACTTGTCTGAAAGCATCAAATAAAGTACTTTTTGCATTTGCCTTGTTCTTCTGTTTTTTAATCTATCTGTCAGGGCCTACATTTTTTTAAATAGTTAAACATTATCAAATGGAACCACATAGATGACTTTCATTATTTTAGAATAGTTACACAGAATAAATTGCAACTACACAGATAACTTTCTGCACTTCAATATGGATATATACCTAATCATTAGTTAATGGATTTTTCACATTAGCAACATACCTTATATACTCACATATAAGTCAGGTCCAACTGTAAGTAACATAGACCATGATCCACTACTGCATAATGTGCTGGCAGATCAGGGTATATGTTAATTGTTCTACTGATTACTCCTAACAAGCTGCACAGACCAAGATCTACTGGTCCATTATGTGACAGCATATCTGGGTCTATACCATTTTCAGTTAGACCCAACATATGGAGGGTATATGTGGTAAGTGAAGTCTCATATCTAAATATTATTACTATCATTTATATGCATACTAATACAAGTAGAAGTGCTCATTTTACAGCCTTGCAAAATTTGATGGTAGTTAGGTTACCTACATGACTGGCACTTGGTATGTATAAAATAAAGATGTGTCATAATTTCAGTATATAATGGTGTCCTTATAGTAATAGTACACACTAGTTATTACATACAGGGAGGCTAGTGTTACATACTGGGAGTCTAGTATTGCAATTTGCAAAATATGCCCTGTGTTTATATAGTAATAGCAACAGAATAATGGCCCTTTTATGTGTTTGTGTAACAGTTACTTCTAAAGAAGTTATTCACAGTGTATTAGCTGTTGGATGCCAATCAAACAGTTTTAGCACCAAAAAAGTAAAATGAAAAATATGCATTTGGCAAAGTAATATATGATTCTGGCAAAATATCAGCGCAAAAATAGTATTGCATAAAAAATGATAACATGCTACAATTGAACAGTATTTTCCATTCTTATAAAAGATCACAAATAAAAACCTGATGAATGGGTACAAGGATTAACATGTTGCAAACCTGATTGTTATTATTGCATATAGAGTTAAAAATTCATTAATTAATATAGTAAATTAGCATTCATTAGATGGTAACTTAGGTCTATGTTTAATAACAAGGCTTACTCAGATATGGCAGTTCACTGATGCAACACGGGCTGCATTCATTCTTTTATACCTACCATAAATTAAATATTTGACATATGATGGAGGCACAGTCTTTCAAAAATGGCAACAAAAAAAAATCTTTAGGTGTTTGAGCACAATGCATTCATATACTTTGATGAAATTTAGTATATCATTCCATCTACATATACCATTATTGATTTAGATTTTTAAATTCACACAAACTGGATTGTATTCAGGCACATTTTTTATTGTAGAATTTAACTATGATGATGATTCTAGCAAATCATGTATGAACACATGAAATTTGAGTCCCAGGTTTATGTTCATGTCCGCATATTTTGGCCACAGTTATCAGACTTCCTGAAATAAAAAATTTTCTTTTTGTTGCATGCCACAGCAGTGCTAGAGGTATATAATGTTACTTTTGTCTGTCCATCACACCAAGATTAAGTTTTGTGTTTAGGACATTTCAGGCACTGTGTTCAGGCATCCATGTTCCATGAAGACATTTCTTGTGTTATGTCTAGGGGCTTAAACTTAAGTAACAAGACGAGGTAAACCAAACAAGCATTCAATTTCCCAGAATATAAATTTATTTAAATAAAATATAAAATCTAACAAAGAGAAAAAAATTAAAACAAAACAATGTATGAATTCCTCAAGTATTATCCTAAATTGTACTCTCAATTTTTCACTAATCTGGAAACTGGCCAAAGGTATTCCAGATGTAGGTTTCCAATGTGTTTGTGTGCTACCATGCCAGCACCACTGAAATATCAGTTCTAAATCCAAATGTTTTTACTTCAAGGTAATCCCATGAACATAGAATATCACTGAAGTCCTTGAAGGTTTCAATGATCCAATAGAATTAATTATCATCATGTGCCATTCCCTCTTTATTCCACACCAAGATAACTCACAGACCAGCTTATAATGTGATAAGATCTATGGACCTTTTTAAATTTAAAAGTTATTAACAAATATAAAGAAATAGATGATTGCAAAGTTAGACTGTTTTTCACAAAAGCCTGTTATACTAATCACCCAGTATTCACACAATTTAAGCATTAACAGTCCCATATATTAATTGGAAATAAAAGAAATATGTGAACATTTCAGCATTTAAATGTGTACACTGACACAAGAAATATATGAACATATCAGGATTTAAATGTGGACAATGACAAAGGAAACATGAACATACCAGGATTTAAATGTGGACACTGACAAAAGACTGTTGAACCTAACATGTAGGTATGGGGATATTGTGAACACCATGAAATCAGTAGGATAACAAAAAATAATTAACTCTGCTTACTCAATGCCAAGCTGGCATTTTGACAACTGTTGAGAACTAAATGATATTAGGATACAGTGACACGATCTAATCATCCCATAATTGTCTCCAGCTGTTTGTATTACATGAATGGTGCTGATAACACAGTAACATCCAGGTATAGTTGGAGCCTGATTTCTTGTGAAAATCCCACATTGTAGAGATGTGTTTACCTGTGGCTTATCTACGAATTATTCTTCAAAGCAGATTTGCAGTCATCTGTTCAAAAATAACTTTTAAGCTCTGACACAACGCGAATGTTTTTTCATGTGTATAAACATGTGCTAATGCTAGCATGAGGTGAAAAACTTCTGTTGTATTTAACATACATATAATATTCTATATTTCAAAATCTTGATGTTTTCATTCCATTTTCATTATGAAACAACATTCTGCAATTTTGGTTAGTGCACTGATCTAATTTGTTCCATGACATTTGATTGGTTTACTATAAAACCCTGCTTGACTGGTTCCCTGTTCTAACTTCTTTTCTGTGCAGGAGTAGGAGTTTCTTACATGGCCAGAGCTGATACTTTGAGTATATTTTTTCAGATTCAAGGTCAAATACAAAGTGTTGTGAAGTTATGTTGGGTACATCAAAGCTTTAGCTGGTGCAGATTACCTTTGAAAACACTACAGTCTTTGAAGCATCGGTTACTATATGGTCACAAAACAAATATGTAATAATGTGATTTAAGATAAGAAATAAAAACAAAGAACAAAGTTTATTTTCAGAAGAAATGTAAATAAGTTGCAAATTTGTCTTGACAATGCACTGGACTTGTGCTTAGCATATGAAAGCTTTAGCACTAATTCATTGGCAAACCAAGCTAGTCAATGAATCATTGATCACTGTATAGTCACAAAGAAGTATGAAATATTGCGATTTAAGGTGAGAACTAAAACAAAGAACCAGATGTATTTTCTTAAGAATACACCTCTCCCTCAGTAACTTATAGACAATGGGGTCCAAAAACATAGACCACACTATAACCTTGGGCACAAGTTAACAAGGGACCCCCAAAAAAATCTGCTAGACATCGAGAAAACGGGGCTGTTTATGACTGAATCCTTGTTTTATAATAACATCGATAACAATTGCCAGTAAAGAACTGTTTCTAATGAAGTTGTTTGTTATTCTGTATAAATTACATTTATTTTCAAAATGTCCAACATTTGAATGATCATTAACATTATTCCATCTGGTTTCAACAACCATCACATGCATGCAAAAAACATTTGTGTATTACGTCACTGCTTTTTGTTTTTTGTATTAGTCTGTAGTAGGTAATATTGTAGTGTGAAGCAAGGAGAGTCTGCGAAGCAGGGAACCAGAATAACTGTTGATACACCACCAAGCAAGATTCCTTTTTTCAAAAACTAGCAACATTTATTTCGTGAGACAATTGTCTAAGTCAAAACTCAATTTTTGTATTGTTCAATTAGTAAAATATTGATGCCATGATTTCATTGCAAGCAGTAGTGAAAATTCTTATCACCCTTGAGGATATCTCTAAGTGCCAATTCAGGAATTCTCTGAAACTCGTTTCCCCCACATTGGTCCATATCTGTGAAACAAAGCTCTATTTTACGAAGTATTCATTTCGCTTGGTTGCCTTGCTCTCTTATGATTGAGTAAGTTAATTTAGGTAGTTTAATTTCTGTTATTACACAGTAACGTTTGTAGCAGTGTTTGATTGATCAACTGAAATGAGTTCACCCGAAATACAACTGGGGCCACTAGATCTTAAGCATGTAGGATTTGCACAACTTTTAGCTTTTCTTTTATTCCACCACCATTTTTTATTCAAAAGACATAATTAATGTGATAATACAAAGGAGAACAGGTTTTAATTCAGTGCAACAATACAACAAATACTTCTGCTAGTCAGATATCAAAACACATTTGGCACTTAGTTAGGTTCTCAGAGAATCCCTTGCAGACATAGCTGTTATGGTAGATTGTCACATTTTATGTTTAAATACAAGATGACACATTGCATTTAAAAGGAACTAAAAGATAGAACTGAAACACAAATTTTACTTGATAAAAATTATTTAATTGGTATTTATTTATTAAAGTACTGCCTCCACTAGGCAATTGACATTTTAAATGATCAAAATTTCCTTGAATATCATTAATTATGATGTTATTTGGAAAGAAATGTCACAAATTATATGGCTTCTCGTTAAAAGTTGATAATTTTATTATGTTGATTAAATTTTCCAGGTGCTGTCTACAGTTTTTGACGATAAAACAAGCAATATATCAGAGTTTCAGTTACCAATTTTGATTGTGATTTTCTTGAAGTTCAACAAATAGGGATCAATTTTTTGGTATTTTCTGGTTAAAAAAATGGGATCCAATCCTGACCCTGTGTTATAAGTGAGGGCGCAAGTTATCAGGGTGCAAGTTATCAAGGGAGTGGTGTAGTAAATTGCAAATTTAATACAATAACTTCTTGTTTAGTTTTACAATGTGTCATTGTTCCCATAATGAGGTATTTTGTATGAAAGTATGCATGATGGAAGATGAACAAGTTACCAGTCTCTTCATTGTATTTCTGGTCAAAGAACAGAACAAAACCAACAAAATGATTAGCAATGAAATTAGTTTATTAACATAATCGATCAAAGAATAGAAATATAGAGGTTTTGTAAGCACTGGTTAAAACTTAATTAAGGATGGTAACAAGGGAAACAACTCCAACTTTGTTGATGTATGAATTTGTGAATACTTGTATATCAGCTGTATATATGTTGAGTATTTCATCAGTTTGTTGACTTAAATTAACTCTTTAAAATATAATATCCATAAATATTAACTCCATTAGATGAATATTGATGTAGGACAATGAAGATAATAGTTTTTGTATATTAGCAATAGCTGCAAAGAGTTCCCCGTCCCTCAACTGTTAAGCAAA
The DNA here is from genome assembly GCA_016617855.1 of Megalonaias nervosa. Lineage (NCBI taxonomy): Eukaryota > Metazoa > Mollusca > Bivalvia > Unionida > Unionidae > Megalonaias > Megalonaias nervosa. The sequence continues at coordinate 21,389 of JAECUM010039712.1, read as the reverse complement.
ATTTAAGTAGGCCTCTTTTTCACGCTTCATTGCCTTGGCTGTATTAGATGTTTAGGTACCCTATCACTCATGCATTATTGAGGGTAAGGTGAATATTTATTTGATTGGTACTTTTTAATTTACAGAAATGGAATTTTGCACATTTTCATTCCATAGTTGTGGAAAATACATTTTCAAACTGTTTTAACAAACTCTTGTTAACAGTAATATGGTTTGAGTTGTTTCCTATTGTAATCTGAGTTTCTGAAAAATTTCAACAAATTTTAGTGTCCAGTTATGGAAGTATTTACATTTTAATGCTTGTACAAATTACTCAGTTTTTGCAGCTCACAACAGTTCTGTTTGTGTCTGCCTGTCTGTTCTCTCAATTTTTCAGTACTAAATGTATTTGATTTACAGGAAACAATCCAAAACCTGAAGTGGGACTGGATGAAGTTACTTAAAAGTGACCTGGGACTAAGTGAGTTTGGATTCCGTTCCCTCTTGTACAACCGCCATGAAATGCTAGACAGCACGTACCTGGAGGACTCTGAGAAAAAACATGTCCGCATTCTGAAGGCTGTGTTTGAAAATGAGCCCCATGAACTCAGCTAGACTAGGAGAGAAAATCATCAGTTCACATGCTGAAAGCATGTATTTTGACTGGGATATCTGCGTTTGCAAATTCAGAAGATTACAAGGTTAAAGTGTTCCTTATAATCCATTTTCAGAATACTTTGAATTCACTTTTGCGGGGATTTTGAGGTTGCTACAAATCATAAATTTAAAGACTGAATGAACAAATATCCTTCTGTAGGCCTGGTACTTTGGGAATTTACTAGGAAAATTCACCCACAATTTGAAGGAAAAAAAACCCAGAAGAATTTTCTTAAATATAGGATAAGTAGATTATGGCTGAATATTTAAGACTTTAAGGAATTTGTCATGTACCACAGGTACATGTCTTAGATTGGAACCATGTACCACAGGTACATGTCTTAGATGGGAACCATATATACTGAACATAACATGAATTCACAGTTTAAGTCAGAAATTTTAAAGAAAACTGCATTAAAAGATGAATAATTTAAATTGCAATTATATCAGTTAAAGCATTTTTTTTATGAGTTCTATTTCATTTTCTACGAGTTTGTCAGTGTTGTTTTCCCAAGAAAGACATTGTTAAAGGCAATCATGTGAACTGATGCGTAAACATGCCATATTGTGCTTATATCACCATGCAAAAGTGAGTATGTCATGTAAATTGTAATATCTCTCCATTATTGTAAGAATTTGAATATTTACAATTATACAGAAATTTTGTTGTTAGGGTAAATATTCAACTGAAATTCTCATTCTTATAGTCCCCAACCCCTTTTCTGGGTGATGGGAGGGAATGCACAAATACTGTACTAAATGTATTCATCAAAGAGAATTAATAGAAAACTAATTGTACAGATGAATTTGCTTTAAATTAACAAATTTGCCCCATTTAGCTATTTGTAGCAAACATTGTGAACATTGACAGAGCAAATATTGAAGTACAGTTTTCTTCGGTATGTTCAGTAACCCTATTGCATCCACCTGCATTTAAGGATTGGCTCTCTTTAACACCCATATTATGTCGGTCCGATTTATACATAAATAAAGACATACTATATATATTTGTTTCTAAGTTGAGACCAACATGATGTGCTTACAGATCAGGGTCTTTGTTGTCTGTTCAACTGATCACTCCTAACAAATTGCATAGACCCAGATCTGCAGTACATTATGCAGCATCAGATCTGAATTTGTGTAGCTTGTTGATGGACTTGATTTATATGTGTGTGTATATATGGGATTTACTGGACTATGAATGTAAAGACCAGTTACTCATACATATGGTTATTTAGATGATACCCTGAGGGTCATTATCCATGTTTGTAAGTAAATTGTATATTTATCAGCAGATTAGCAATTCTTTATACCTTGTGAAATATTGTTCAGTACTCTTTAAACCTTGTGAAATATTGTTCAGTAGACTTTATGTCTTGTGACAGTATTTGTTATACCTTGTGAAATATTGTTCAGTACTTTTTATGTCTTGTGAAATATTGTTCAGCACTCTTTATACATTGTGAAATATTGTCCAGTACTCTGTATGCATTGTAAAATATTGTTTAGTACTTTCATACCTAACGAAAATTGTGTTGAATTTTGACTAAAAATTATATATTACAGGTGTGAAAGTAATTTACTACTTTTGTAAAAGGAGGTTTGTTATTGACTTAATTCTCAGAACCCTATTGTCGAAGTTACTTTTAATTTTTAGATGATATTTCAGGTAATGGTTTTCCTGTTTAAATGTTCACATATCAGATATATAGTTCAAGTTATTGATTAGTAATAACTGTATTTTTTATGTTGAATTTTTGTTGACTTTGAAGTTTGAGAAAACAGGATCCCAATAGAACCTGCCTCTATCTATATGGTGTTTAATCCCAGTAGAGTTATTCTATGGTTTTGGTAGTTCAGGTGACTATATTAGTCTTTTTCTTAGTAAACACTATTTTATTTATTTCTCTTGTGATTCTGCTTTTAGTCTCTGTTCATTCAATGATATAATGTAATACTTATTTAATGTATTCTTTAATTTTGTGATACCTTAGTACCTGTGTCATGAAACTCATTTATTCCCAGTTTATTTTTGTTTTAGTTCATGAGTTTGTTTATATACATTTTTATAAATTGTGTTGATTATGCAACATTGGTTTTTTCCGTCCTCACTTATAACACTTTATGACTTTTTCTCAGTCTTTTTTATGTTGACCTACATTTACATATAAAGTAATAATTAATTATTTTTTTTTTCATGTTTAATGTTACAAATGGCATTTACTCATGAAAGTGAATATTTTTCCATGGTATTCAGAAATCTCATTCCTGAGATATCTAGTGTAACTTAATAGGGCCACATGTATATTTAATAGTACCACCATGCGGAGCACTCTTATGGCTAATAACACCACATGGAGGACACTCTTATAGTTAATAGCACCAGCTGGTGGAGCACGCTTATTGTTAATAGCACCACCTGGAGGCCAGTCTTATATTTAATAGCATCAGCTGATGGGGCGCTCTTATACTTAATAGCACAACCTAAAAGGAACATTCTTATATGGAGAAAAAGAGCTCAATTTTAACTCTATCAGTTTCGTTTTGTATTACTGACTGACTATTACATATACATTATCTATTATCTCTTCACAGTTTTTTAAAAGTTAGAATGTCTTGTTACAAGATAATGTTTTACGCCTGTTTTATGATTCACCAAAATGTTTACATGCAGGGTGTATTCACAGGTACTTTTCTAAGTTTAAAATTAAAGCTGTTATTGTTGCAAAGTAAAAGCTCATAATTCAGATGTATATACATGTATGCATTGTTTTTACTCCAACTAGGGAAGTGATGGAGCTAGAACAGAAGGAAACAGTATGGTCAAAATAGTGCCAGAACTCTGAGACTTTTCAGTACACTTTCATGTTGATAGTTAGATAAGCACAGAATGGTTTGGTTGTGTAACCTTTAAGAATGATATTCATTTAATTTGGGGCCAAGTTCACCCAAAGTAACAATTGCTGTGCATGCATTATGAGTGATTCATGCACATGAATCATCTTATTTAGAACAAGTTTGTAGAATGCAAGTATGTCACTTAAACCATTTTTCACCTGATGGAACACAAAACTTTCATAACATTGTGGATTAATTATACTGTTTTCATCAAACATCCATAACAGTGTGGTTGAATTATACTATTGTCATCAAACCTTCATAACATTGTGGATCAATTATACTATTGTCATCAAACCTCCATAACAGTGTGGTTGAATTATACTATTGTCATCAAACCTCCATAACAGTGTGGTTGAATTATACTACACCTCTCCCTTGATAACTCGTGCACAACGGGGTCCAAAAACATAGACCCTATAAGCAAGGATGCAAGTTACCAAGGGACCCCCCAAAAAATTCTCTAGACATCCAGAAAACAGTGGGGGTTGGGGGGTGGGGTGGAAACGGGGCTGTTTAATGACTGAATCCTCGTTTTATAATCATGTCAGGAATAGTTGTCAATAAAGCACTTTTTCTGATGACTTTGTTATTCTGTATAAATAATATTTATTTTCAAAATGTCCAGTATCTGAAAGAACGTTACATTATTCCAACTGGTTCAATAACCACCATGTGTACACGAAACATTTGAGTATTGTGTCACTGCTTTTTGTTTTGTTGATTAGTCTGGTTCCCGGAGTGGTATGAGATAGTATTATGTGAAACATGTAGTCTGAGATGCTGGGAACTAGACTAACTGTTGATACACTACCAAACAAGGTTCCTTTTTTCAAAAACATGCAACATTTATTTCGTGAGACATTCATTTACATCAAAGCTCAATTTTATATTGTTCATTTATTTAAATATTGATGCTGCAATTTCATTGCACGTAATAGTGAAACTTCTTATCAACCTTGAGGATATTTGGTATGTGCCAATTTATGAATTCTCTGAAACTGATTTTCATATCTGTGAAACAAAGCTCTTTATTTTACAAAATATTCATTTCACTTGGTTGTCTTGCAATCTTTGATCGCAGCTATGATTGAGTTGGGTTGTTTTTGGTAGTTTAATTAGATAACGTACACAATAACATTTATAACTGTTCAGTGAAATGAGTTCTCCAGACATAGTCCAGGGCCACTAGATTTTTAACTTTTTTGTCCCCACCTCCTTTATTTGGTTCAAAAGACATAATTAATGTGATAATACAAAGGAGGCCAGCTTTTAATTCAGTTCAACAATAAAACAAATACTTTGCAAGGGCAGATATCAAAACACGGTCAGCACTTAATTATTTTCTCAGAGAAACACTCACAGGCATAGCTGTTACGGTAGATTGACTCATTTTACATTTAATTACAAGAGGACACATTGCATTAATGATGATTACACTTAAAAGGAAATAAAAGATAGAACTAGAACACAAATTTCACTTGATAAAAAATTATTTAATTGGTATTTATTAAAGTACTGCCTGCACTAGGCGTAAGTGACATTTTCATTGATCGTAATTTCCTTGAATATCGTTAATTACGGTGTACTAAGAATGTCATTTGGAAGGAAAATGTAACAAATTATGACATCATATTAAAAGTTGATATTTCATAATGTTGATTAAAATTTCCAGGTCCTATCTACCATTTTCAATGATAAAATGAATGATATATCAGAGTTTCTGTTAGCAATTTTGATTGTCATTTTCAAGTTCAACAAATAGGGATATATTTTTTGGTATTTTCTGGTTAAAAAATGGGATCCTTGCCTGACCCCACATTATAAACAGATTTGCAAGTTACCCAGGTGCGAGTTATCGAGGGAGTGGTGTATTGTCATCAAACCTTCATAACAATGTGGTTGAATTAAACTATTGTTATCCAACCTCCATAACACTGTGGTTGAATTATACTATTTTCATCTCTTGATAACTTACTGATACATATTTAATGTAGAATAATTTGAGTGATAATCAATCACCGGTTTCCCATAAAGATTATAGTCGTGTATTATACAGCATGAAGGTATTACTTTTATGGCACAAACTAGTCTTATTCAGCTGGACTCGTGTAGAGCTTCATGAGATCTTAACCAATCATAGGCCTGATACAAAACTCAAAAAGTTCTTTTCTTAACACCAGAATGAGGCTTTCAAAAATATTGGAAAAGCAGTATCATTGATTTACGAGATGAGGTGATGTTTAATGCTGTTTTGATGATAAGATGACATAACATTTACTACACATGGACATTTTCATTTGCTAATTGAGACTCACCTCTTGCATCAATAGTGGTGTTTCATTATAATCCTTTTCATTTTTCAGTGTTAATTTGGTTTGAATAATTGCACAGAAATATGTCTGAAATAAAACTGAAATTAGGAGAGATGTCTTTGTAGTTTCACTTCTACCAAGTTTTTACTCAGGCTTGGTTATTGGCAGCAGCAGCAGAGCTCAATTAAACATTTTACCAAGTCCTTGTGTGGTAAAGCTCAATTAAACATTTTACCAAGCACTTGTTGGTAAGCTCAATTAAAACTTTTACCAAGTCCTTTTGTGGTAAAGCTCGATTAAACATTTTACAAAGTCCTTGTGTGGTAAAGTTCAATTAAACATTTTACCAAGCACTTGTTTGATAAAGCTCAATTAAACATTTTACCAAGCCCTTGTGTGGTAAGCTCATTTAAACATTTTACCAAGCACTTGTTGGTAAGCTCAATTAAAAACTTTTACCAAGCCCTTGTGTGGTAAAGCTCAATTAAACATTTTACAAAGCCCTTGTGTGGTAAAGTTCAATTAAACATTTTACCAAGCACTTGTTTGATAAAGCTCAATTAAACATTTTACCAAGCACTTGTTTGATAAAGCTCATTTAAACATTTTACCAAGCCTTTGCGTGTTAAAGCTCAGAGCCATGTGAGTTTGTTGAAAGAGACTTGGCAGGAGCAAGATCAGTTTCACAATTTTGTGCAAGTTTTGCATAAAAGTTTTAAAAGTTGTACATATTGGAAGGATGCATTATAATTTGGTTTATGGGTGACACGAAGCCAGTTTCACTAAACATATCTAGATTTCCTTCCCAAATTGACATTCTTCAGTAATTCTTTTATTGCTTGTTTGATTGGTAATAATGAGTTTTATTCAGAATATTCAGCATGGATTAACATATATTTGTAAAATCTTGAACGTTTTTAAACATAGTCTTGCTCTCTTATTATAAGAACTTGATTATTTCTCTAGACTAGGGGAAATTTGGTTCTCATTTTTCAAAAATGAAAAGGTTACCATGTGTTAAATTTTAAAACTAAAAGTGATTTTGCATCCATTGCACTACTTCTCCTCTGACAAAAATATTGATATTTTCAGACATATCATCGACAAAATAATGTAAAATTTCAATTTAAGGACAAATTTAGCAAAATTTAATGAAATGTGGGACTGAAGTTGGACCCTTGTTTTCATTATTTTGTTATCCATGCAGTTTGTTGTAATGATTACTAGTATGGTATTATCCATTCAGTTTATTGTAATGATTCTTTGTCAAGTATTATCAATGCAGCTTATTGTAATGTTCGTATGGTGTTATCCATGCAGTTTGCAATATTGTTTCTCTGGAACTTGTCCTTTCAGTTTGTTATAATGATTGTCTGTTGTTTGTGCAGTGTGCTGTAATGTTTATTTTATCTGCTCTTATCCGTGCAGTTTACTGTAATTGTGTCAGGTGTTATCCATACAGCTTGCTGTAATGATTGTCTGGTGTTATCCATGCAGTTTTCTGTATTGATTTTTTAGTGTTATCCTTACAGTTTGCTGTAATGGCTGTCTGGTATTATCCAAGCAGTTTGCCATAGTGATTAGTGTAATCCATGCTGTTTGCTGTAATGATTCTAATTTTTTTATCCATACAGTTTGCTGTAATGATTGTTTGTCTGGCATTCTCTATGCAGTTTTCTGGTACTGTAATGAACACACTCAGTATTGTGTAGGAAGTTTAGTTGAGGAGACTGGTGACCTCCTTTTCAAGCACTGCTCAGAATTAATGTAATAGCTCCCGTATACTGAAATCAGTTCTGTTTAGTTAAATATTTTGTGACTAATATTATTATATTCTGTGACTCTTTTAACCATTACAATCTAATGCTTTGTTTCTAATTCCTGTCTGGAAATTGAAATATTTACAATGATCTTGAAATAATCCAATGTTATTTATAGGATTTCATTTGGACACCTTTATTTAAGTGCTTGTACTCTCTCTCTCTCTCCATATATATATATATATATATATATATATATATATATATATACCACCTGTATATATTACTGCAACTAACTTGTTATTATGAAGAATCCTCTTAAATGTGATCTACTTTCCAATTAAATCTTTATACATAGACTTGCTGATGAGAATATTTTGTACTTCCCTTATTTGATATTTGCTCATGAATCTCTTGATTGTGTTAAGTCTCGATATCTTTTCCTCATACTCAGATTTTTATTGTTTTCATATGTTCAAAACATTGCGCCTCTGGAGAAAACAAGATGTTAGAACAAACAAACCATAAGCTTTTTCTTCAAATATGTTAGCTGATCATAATACCTTTTGCTATGTCGCAAATCCAATCCTCCCAAATTAAACCATTTTAGCTAAAAAGCTAAAGTTAACTGCCCACCTGGGTGGCAGTTAGATAGAATGTTCTCCCCTTGATACATGGATTTGCGCTGAATCTTGTGACAGAGAGGCCTTGTAAAATCCTTACATGCAGTTCGGAAGTTTTCTATCATAAAAAGATTGAGGAGTTTCATCTTCAAAGTGAAGTATACTCCTGTAAATTTCCAACTTGTCTTTTCTTTCTATCATCGACAACAAAAAATTTCTGACTTTTCAGTGTTATGACTTTGATGTTTTCATGTATTTAATCGCTCATGGTACATATGTTCTCCAGTTAAAATGGTGTTCCCTCACATAGCTATAACTCTATTAATAAGTGCAGGTCTGGTACATAAAACTCTTATTATCGCTGTATAATTTCTGCTACATCAGGATACATACAGGTAAGTTTTCTATATTCTAGTGTCCACTTTATAGTTAGATATGTGACACTTTACTGATTTTACCTGCATAGTCATTGAACCTTTCCTACAGGAAACATTGCTTCCAATGGATATTATAGCATCTACTTTGTAAGCATCAATAATGACTCTTCAATGCTTTTTTATGTGCAGATTTTGTGTGTAGAATAGAAAACTTATTTATATTACTGATACAGCTTCTGCCATATGTCAGCTACACACAGGTAAGTTTTCTATACATGTAGTGTCCACATTATAAGTATCAGTTGATGCTTCAATGCTTTTTTATGTGCAGCTGTGGTGTGTCCTATAGAAAGCTCAATTATGTTACTGTATAGTTTCCATCATGGTTGCATATGTACGGATAGGTTTTCTGTAATGTGTACTTGTAGCATCCACATTGTAGTTACAATAAGCAATGTTTCAGTGATTTTACCAGTAGAGGCAGTCAAAAATTGTCATTCTTACCGTAAGTTATTACTAGAACTGATTATTTAGCATCCACTTAAAAAGTATTAATAATGATGTGTTATGACCATGTAGTTTAATTACTTGTGTGTTAAAATTTGAATTCTTTTTATTTCATTTTTGTGTCATTATATTTTATTATGATGATGACTATGTTCATGGGATCTGATATTTTTGAAAGAAACATTGTGTTTATTTAGAACGTAAATATGACTCGGCTTTCGTAAGTTTTTTTTTTTTTTGATTGCCGGGCTGATAAACAACCGGCGTAAAGGATTGGTTATGGCCAAGGTCATTTTCTAAGCATATGTGATTACATCGTGTACTGCGATTGTTAGCTGATGAAATAACCACGCGTTCTTCGTGTGCATGCATGAAATGACGTCTTAGTTCAGTTTAAAAACACTTAGGTCCCTGTGAAATAGTCAGAGTCGTTCTTATACCTTGAGAAGAAGGTATTATTTTTCTTGTGCTGGAAAGAATTTATTTTTCTTTACATCTGTAGAGCTCAAGATGTGTCTTGTTATAGATGACAGCTATAGGAGTTCATCTACTTTTTAAATAATAATTTATTTTTCCCTGGAGAACTTCACAAGTGGTTTAGGACAAAGACATTCAGTGAAATTCATTCTCAGTTGGAATAGTACAGTACAGATTGCAGTTCAGCATGAAATTCTGGACATTTGTGTAAAGACTTCATCTGACGTCATCATCCTCCATCTTGGAACGTCATCAAGATTCGAACCTGGATTCAGTTAAAATTATTTAGTGACAGGACTTGTATTTTTTCAGTATAAGGATAAATGTTTGGATTTTCTTCACAAACCGTAAGTCCTATTTCATATTTTCACCTTTTCACCGTGTTTTCTAGGGAAATAAGTTATTTTTGTTAAAACGTACAAAGCTTGTTGTCTTCACTCTTTTCTTTTGTTACTTTTGAATGAGCCGATACATAACAAAAAGAAAATTGGGAAGCTCATCTTTGGGATATTTAAATTTGGCTAAAATATTTCAGAAAATTGTTTTTTGAAATTTAAATTCCCCTAGTATTTAAATCCCAAGAACTATTTTACATTTTGTTTGAAATCTTCAGTGAAAACAACAGGCTTTCATTCACAATGTCATCAAAAGTGGAAAGTTTTCTTTCTAGTCCAACTCAGGAGCAGTTGGATAGTCTCAAAAAAAGATGAGTTGCTTGAACTTGCCAGAAAGTACGATCTTTCTGAAGCAAAATCTTCCTTAACGAAACAAGAAATTAAAAGAATTTTGATTCAGTATTTGGTAGAGAAGAATGTTTTTGATACAAGTATTTTGGCTTCAGTCAGTAAGTCAGTATCGGACTCTGACATAAAAGTAATGGAATTAAAAATGAAATACAAAATGGAATTGGAGTTAAAGAAGCTCGAGCTTCAGAAAGAGGAAAGAGAGAAACAAATCCTTTATGAAAAAGAGGAGAAAGAGAAACAATTGCAGTTGCAATTCCAAGAGAAGCAACTGCAATTGCAATTTGAGAAAGAGGAGAAAGAGAGACAAGAGAGGGAGAAAGATAAACAATTACAATTTGAGAAAGAGGAGAGAGAGAGAGACAGGAAAGAGAGAAAGATAAACAAATGAAATTACAATTAGAAGAGAAGGAGAGAGAGAGACAGGTGGAATTACAGAAAGAACAAATGCAATTGGAGTTACAAAAAGAACAAATGCAATTAGAAGAAAGAGAGACAGGTGCAAACACAAATTAAAATAAAAGAATTAGAGCTGGCATGTGAAAAGCACGATTCCATTTCTCGTACAAATTCAAAGTTTGACATTGTAGGAAATATTAAGTTAGTGCCCCCTTTTAGTGAAAAGAAAGTAGACAAATATTTTATTCATGTTGAAAAAGTTGCTGAAAATTTGAAATGGCCAAGGGAGTATTGGACACAATTATTGCAAAGTGTACTTTATGGCAAGGCCCAAGATATCTATATATCCCTGTCAGTACATCAAAGTTCTGACTATGATTTGGTTAAGGAATGCATTTTGAAGGGTTACAGTTAGTCACTGAAGCTTATCAGCAAAAATTCAGAAACTATACAAAAGAAACCAGACACACTTATGTTGAATTTGCTAGAGAAAAAGAACAGTTCAAGAGATGGTGCTTAGCTGAGAAAATTGAACATGATTATGAAAGACTCAAACAACTGGTATTGCTTGAAGAGTTCAAGAACTGTGTTTCTAGTGATGTCAAAACGTATCTTGAAGTTCATGAGGTCAAAACCTTGGAAAATGCTGCTCTTGCTGCTGATAAGCATTCCTTAACTCATAAAGTTCTGGTGGTAAGCAAATCTTTCACTCAGCAGTCTACTGGTAGAAAGGCATTCCCACCTAATACGACTCCTCCTAAAACTCAATCTGGCACAACTTTTAAAAATCAAGCTTCTGATAAACTTGATTCAAAATCCTTGTCTATTCCCACGTGTACCTATTGCAAGAAAAAAGGACACGTCATTTCTGATTGCTTCAGATTGAAATATAAGCATCAGAATCAAGATAGACCTATCCCAAATGCTCTTATTTCTAAGAGGTCAAGGTCACAGTCATGTATTGAAAACAATACATTTGTTGGGTCTCAAAAACCCCAGTCTGATTTTATTATGGAGAATTATGAACCATTCATGTCGAAGGGTTCTATATCACTCTTAGGTGATTTGGTCAATCCTATCCCTATTAAAATTTTTAAGGGATACAGTAGCTTCTCAGAGTCTTTTAGTGTCGGGTATTTTGCCTTTTTATGAGAAGTCCTGTTCTAATGAGAGTGTTCTCATTCAGGGAGTAGAGTGCGGCTTTGTTACTGTTCCTCTCCATTCTGTAAATTTGTCATCAGACTTAGTTTCAGGACCTGTGACAGTCTGAATAGTATCTAATTTACCCGTTGAGGGCATTCATTTGTTGCTAGGCAACGATCTAGCTGGAGACAAGGTTGTGGTTAATCCACTTGTAACTGACAAGCCTTCTTTGGATCAGAAAGTTGATCCTATTGAAAAAGAAATCCCTGATTTATACCAAGCTTGTGCAGTTACCAGAGCTATGGCAAAGAAAGCTTTTGAGAATGGTTTTGATAAAGAATGTATTCCTTTAGCTGACACATGTATTGGTCAGGCTTTTGATGAGGTCACTTTCACTTCTAATTTGGATCAATCAAAAGGTATTGATCACAGTGATCCTCTTTTAAATACTCATTCTCTTTTTTCTAATCAGGGTGACAAATGACAATCACTTGTCGTCGAACAGGAAAAAGATCCTGAGGTCTCCTGTTTGTTTCAGAGGGCCATTAGTGAAACTGAAGCAACTGAAGTACCTGTCTGTTACTTCCTTAAAAATGGAATTCTTGTGAGAAAATGGAGACCTCCCGAGGTACCTGCTAGTCAATGAACTATCAGATTGTAGTTCCAAAATCTTACAGACAGGAAATACTTAGTTTGGCCCATGAAACTCCTATGGCTGGTCATTTAGGGATAAATAAAACTTATCACAAGATCTTGGCTCACTTTTATTGGCCAAAAATCAAAAAGTGATGTTTGTAAGTTCTGTAGACCTTGTCATACTTGTCAAATGATAGGAAAACCCAATCAGAAGATACCTAAGGCTCATCTGCAACCTATTCCTGCATTTAAAGAAACATTCAGTAGAATTATGGTAGATTGTATTGGTCCCTTACCAAAGACCAAGTCAGGCAACCAATATTTGTTGACCATTATGTGTGCGTCAACAAGATTCTCAGAGGCAATTCCTTTGAAGAATATTAAAACCAAAAACATAGTAAAAGCTTTGATAAAGTTTTTTACTCAATTTGGCCTTCCCAAATCTGTCCAATCGGATCAAAGGTCAAATTTCATGTCTGGAATTTTTCAGCAAGCCATGCACGAATTAGGCATTCAACAATTCAAATTTTCCGCCTATCATCCTGAGAGCCAAGGGGCTTTAGAATGATTTCATCAGACTTTGAAAAACATGATTAGATCGTATTGTTTTGATACAGGTAAAGAGTGGGATGAAGGCATTCATTTACTTTTGTTTTCAGTTAGAGAGTCCGTTCAGGAATCTTTAGGATTCAGTCCCTTTGAACTGGTGTTCGGACATACTGTGCGTGGACCTTTGAAGTTATTGAAAGAGAAACTTCTTTCTAATGAAGATACAGAACTTAATCTTCTTGATTATGTCTCTGATTTCAAGTATAAATTGTCAAAGGCTTGTGAGGTCGCAAGAGCAAATTTGCACTCAGTCAAAAATGAAATCAATATATGATAAAAACTCGAGGGATAGGAGTTTTCAATCTGGTGATAGAGTTCTAGCTCTCTTGCCTATTCCACAAAATTCTCTTCTGGCAAAATAGTATGGTCTATACACGGTTGAAAAGAAAATAAGTGATTTAAATTACATCATAAATACTCCTGGGAGGCGAAAACAAAAACAACTTTGCCACAGCAATATGTTAAAGGAGTATGTTGAAAGAGATAGCCAGGTAAATTATGCAATTAATTTAGTTGTACCTGTCCCATCAACTGAGGATTTGAGTGAAGGAATTCAGTCTGATTCTACTGATCTTGGAACAACAAATCTTCGGAATTCGGAAATTATGGAAAATCTAGACCAGAAACGTTCTCATTTACAACAACAAGAAAAAGGTGAACTTAAACAATTATTGTATGAATATGAGCACTTGTTTCCAGACGTACCTACAAGGACAAACAAAATTTTTCATGACGTTGAAATTGTAGATTCAAAACCCATGAAACAACACCCATGCAGGATGAACCCTCTCAAACAGGAATACATGAAAAAGGAGATTCAGTATTTACTGGAGAATGATTTTATAGAGCCCATTAAGAGTGATTGGAGTTCACCGTGTATTCTTGTTCCGAAACCGGATAAAACTTTCCGAATGTGTACTGATTATAGGAAGGTGAACAGTATGACAAAAACAGATTCATTTCCATTACCAAGAATCGATGACTGTATCGACGAAATTGGAAATGCCAAATATGTCATCAAATTCGACCTTCTGAAAGGATTTTGGCAAATTCCATTAACGGAAAGGGCAAAAGAAATTTCGACATTTGTGACTCCAGATGGACTCTACCAATATAAAGTAATGCCATTTGGGATGAAGGGTTCTCCAAGTACTTTTCAACGCCTTATGAATATCATTACCTCTGGTCTAGACAATTGTGATGCTTATATTGATGATGTCATCATCTACAACAACACCTGGAAAGAACATCTAACTACGATTCGGAAATTCTTTGACAGGCTCACTGATGCAAATTTCACTATTAATTTATCTAAAAGTGAGTTTTGCCGTGCTTGTGTTACTTTTCTAGGACATGTTGTGGGACATGGTCAAGTTAAACCTATAGATGCTAAGGTCAAGGCTATCTCTGAATTTCCTATGCCTGTCAGTAAAAAGCAGCTGATGCGATTTTTGGGTATGGCTGGATACTATAGCAAATTTTGTTCTAACTTCTCTAATATTGTTGAACCTCTGACAAACTTGTTGAGAAAGAAAAACAAGTTTCTTTGGACTGAAAAATGTCAAGAGGCTTTTGATAGGTTAAATGCCATACTTAAAAGTGCACCAGTTCTAACAGCTCCAGATATCAGTCAACCATTCAAACTATCTGTGGATGCAAGTGATGTTGGGATTGAAGCAGTATTGATTCAAGATGATAGAAATGGTGTAGAACATCCAGTGTGCTATTTCTCTAAGAAATTAAATAAGCACCAAAGAAACTACTCAACAGTCGAGAAGGAATGTTTGGCTTTAATGCTGGCATTACAGCATTTTGAAGTTTACATTAGTTCAGCTCCTTCTCCGGTTGTTGTGTTTAGTGATCACAACCTCCTTACTTTCATCAACAGGATGAAAAATAAAAATCAAAGACTATTAAGGTGGAGTTTATTTTTGCAAGAATACAATCTTGACATTAGGCACATCAAAGGAAAAGACAATTTAATTGCAGATGCACTTTCCCGTGTATAGAAATATTATTTTTATATACACCTTTGTATAATTCATAAGAGTTCTTCTTATGTAATTTTTTTTTTACCTCGTGTATAGTTTACATCTGGTAAAAAAAGAAAGCTTTATTACATAAATCTTTCTTTGTTTTTTCTTTTTTTTTCCTTTATGGAGGAAAGTGTTACGACCATGTAGTTTAATTACTTGTGTGGTGTTAAAATTTGAATTCTTTTTATTTCATTTTTAATATCATTATATTTTATTATGATGATGATTATGTTCACGGGATCTGATATTTTTGAAAGAAACATTGTGTTTATTTAGAACGTAAATGTGACTCTCGGCTTTCGCAAGTTTTTTTTTTTTTTATTGCCGGGTTGATAAACAACCGGCGTAAACGATTGGTTGTGGCCAAGGTCATTTTCTAAGCATATGTGATTACATCGTGTACTGTGATTGTTAGCTGATGAAATAACCACGCGTTCTTCGTGCGCGTGAATGAAATGACGTCTTAGTTCGGTTTAAAAACAGTCGTTTTTATACCTTGAGAAGAAGGTATTATTTTTCTTGTGCTGGAAAGAGTTTATTTTTCTTTACATCTGTAGAGCTCGAGATGTGTCTTGTTATAGATGACAGCTATAGGAGTTCATCTACTTTTTAAATAATAATTTATTTTTCCCTGGAGAACTACACAAGTGGTTTAGGACAAAGACATTCAGTGAAATTCATTCTCAGTTGGAATAGTACAGTACAGATTGCAGTTCAGCGTGAAATTCTGGACATTTGTGTAAAGACTTCATCTGACGTCATTGTCCTCCATCTTGGAACGTCATCAAGATTCGAACCTGGATTCAGTTAAAATTATTTAGTGATAAGACTTGTATTTTTTCAGTACTAGGATAAATGTTTGGATTTTCTTCACAAACTGTAAGCCCTATTTCATATTTTCACCTTTTCACCGTGTTTACTAGGGAAATAAATTATTTTTGTTAAAACTTACAAAGCTTGTTGTCTTCACTCTTTTCTTTTGTTACTTTTGAACTAGCCGATACGTAACAGATGCTCAGATTCTTTACCAGTAGGCCATGTTCGCTCTTTTATAGGTATTTGATTTGTCATAGTATATAACTCTGCACGGACACTCATAAGATCATACAGCAGGATGTGTGCCACATTACACCTGTATATCTTGTCAGCTCTATTTCGTCTTAGTAATTTAGACCCTGGGCAGGACGAGACTGAGAACCATTCGACATAATGTAGTTTTCTCTGGTTGTCATTCTTTGAATATATATCAGACTGGACTTGCAAATTATGTACAGCAGTCAGTGGGCAGCAATAATATGGGTACTAAATGGGAAGGCACAGAAGCATATCTTGTTGGATGAAGACATCAGGTTACACACAAAGTTTCAAAACTTTATCACTTTTGCTGTGGAGCAAAATGGAGAGCAACAACAACCTAAGTAACCATCTCACAGAATTATGGACCAGCTACATTGATCAGTATCCCTTACCCCAGAACTGGACTATGTAATGCCAGCAAAGATGGTGATGTTCCTTCACAACTGGACTTGACCATATAACCCTGATCACAATGAGTCATGATCACAATGGATCATACATTATCAGCCACCAGAAAAACTTCTCCAGTTCCACAACTCGTATAGTGCCGCTAGACACTTCCTTCGTACAATGCCCACCTTAATGCCTCAGTAACAAAGAACCCAGTTCATGAACCCAGATATAGAGCAGTCTAACCTGGATAGTGCTGCTAGGCATTTCCTGTGGAGAGTATCCAGTTTACACAGGCACAAATAGTGCTGCTAGGTAATTCCTGCTGACGATGTCCAGTCTATGCAGGCACTCTTAAAGATCAATCTAAACTATATAGTACCTTTATACTCTTCCAGTATACAGTGTCCAACTTGGTGCCTCAGTTTCCAAGAGATGTCTCTTCACTCATCCTCAGGTCTTTGGTACCCAAAACAAGCCTCTACTTAGCAAGAGCTTGGCAGTAACGGGATCAAGCTCAAGCAATGCCTTCCTTGACCTTCTCCTCTGATTAATTCGCAAGTAGCTCAGGAGACATCAGCTTCACTACCTTAATTCAAAAACCAGTGAAAACGGGCTTATAAGTTCCTTTGTTATTATTAGATCTTACTATGATACGTGAAGACTCAGCCTATCAGGCTTGGACTGAAGAAGTTTTCCACCCTCTTCCATCAGAGTTCAGTCCTACTCATTCCTGTACAACAGTTGCCTGTCTACAGCTCTGACATCAAATGATCATTGACTTAGGAAGAAGCTACTTTCAATTGCTTCCATAATCTGATAGTTAATGCAAGGCAAGACAATCAACAGAAGATTGCAGTGACATCCCTAGAGCACAGGCCACTGGAAAGCAGTCCTACCGAATTCACAACTGTAGAAAACCTCAGTTCCACGAAGTAAAGTAGAAAAGAGGCAAAGGGAGAGTGATCATTTTCACCAGCGTTTCTCTCCACGACACCCTCAGTATCTCTAATAACATGATTTTCACACACACTTATCACAGATCCCGGTTAGGACAAGGCCCCAATCTTCACTGTTGTATGGGTAAGGTTTTCCATGATGACATGGACCCAACAAGTGGTTTCAGGGTGATTGGTAATCATGTTCAGTACACATCCTTAGTCCAGAGTTCCTTCAGCTTCAAACGCAGCCCTCTTTACATGTTTGGCAACAAATAGCAGTGAATCAAATCTTCTACGATTGTAGTTTCACGATGGAATGCAGCAACGGATTTTAATTGCCATCCATTGGTGACTGAGAACCTACATGGAATGGAGTTCTCATTCTGTCCAACAACTCCACTGTGGTGACTTATCTCAAACGGCAAGGCGGAACCAAGTCCTCAGAACTTGGAATTCTTGTTTGGGATTTTCCAAAACAAATCTAAGTCCAAGTTCGGCATATCCTGGGCTGGCTAACGTATTGGCGGACTCATTGTCCCACAATAACAAACCACATGTAATACAAACCGAATAGTCTCTTCATCCCTTGCCATTCACTCAATAGGTGCCAACTTTGATCTACCAATGGTGGACCTATTGGCGACAAGGTGGAATGCCAAATTCACAACCATTGTTTCACCAGTCCCGGATGAAAAGGCCTGGATGATCGATGCTCATTCTTTAGATTGGAACGGCCAAAGGTATACGCTTCTTCTCAAGCTCCTCGGGTTCCTATGGGGATACAGGAAGCAAAAGAATCTGAGTGTCTCTTTGTTCTGATTAATCCACTTGAACGGGAAAAATTGGATAAACCTCATGAATTTCACAACAGAATCGCCAGGAAATCGAAATATTCTCTCCTCTGATTTAAGCAACCACGGCAAAAGGTGTTTCATCCCATCCCAGAGTTCCTGAACCAGCACTTCAGGATCTTATAAAAATATGCCCTCAGGAACAAACAGTTCTCTGAAACAGGTCATTGCATACTTTAAAGTAACTTAGCTATGCTCCGTTATCAAAATAGATGTATAAATCAATGATTAGGAAAGGATTTAAAAATTAGCGCACCAAATACAAGCTATTCCAACAAAAAGACCTTTGACAAATTTCTTTTGTAAATACATCATACATGCCAAGTTTTCTGGGACCATATCAAGATCAGTGTTCACAACCAGGGAGATTGGGTCGAAATCAGGGAGATTAGTGTAACAACATATTTTTGTCAAAAATTTAAACATGAAAGTGCACATCTTGCCAAAACTAAGTAAATTAACTACAATGAATAAAAGTTACTCAACTTTTTAAGTTATTTTCACTACGCTTCACACATTTAATTTCATCTATCCATGCACTGTTTAACTTGCAGTCATATTTCTTTTTTTCAACGGTATATTTTTCCTTTGAATCCTTTAGTGTACGTTTCAGCATGGTACCAAAATTATTATATTGCCAAAGAGTTAAGAACTGTTTTATACTTGTTAGGTTGCCTGCAAGCTGTTATACACAACACACTACTCAATATTGAAATATTGACGGGTAAAACAACTTCTGTACATAACAATAAATACATCTGCACGTGTCACGAGTCACAGTTGGATTGGTTGTTAAGTCGATAAACAACTTGATTGCATATTACGCCGCATCCAATGAAATTCACAGACCCGAAGCACAGAAATGTCTGCTCGATATGCCAAGGTGTAGATAGGGTTATCGAAACCTTGGCTAGCGAAGATGATCGAGCAGCTATTTCTGTGCTTCGGGTCTGTGAATTTCATTAGATGCGGCGGCAAGCCACCACATCCAATCAAAATTAAGTTGTTCAAATTTGAACACTGTTATTACGTGATCGAGACAAGGGGAGCACAGAACTTTAATGGATTGATAAATAAGCAATTTTCCAGTGTCGGTCCGTGTTTGCACAAATACCTTTCACTCAAATACACCTGTAATTGCTTCCCTCTGGTTCATATTCATACTTCAGATGTTAAACTTACAAAGTATCATTTTTAGGTCAATTTCAACTACCGTTTTCGGCGGATGTACAATGCACCACGCTATTGGTTAGTTGGCATTATATACTAAGGGAGGCAACACATGAAATCCAATAGCTGTCGCTAGGACAAAGCATCAATATAGCTGTTCTATTCGCCAAGGTAATGTTGTTGTTACAGGGATTAACACCATTTTCAGCACAAGATAGGCTATACATGGCGGCCAGTATAAATGGTAGAGGAAGAAGCCGGGAAAATCCCAGAAAGAACCACCGACCCATGAGAAGCTACCGGCAAGCTTTCTCACATACCCACATTGGCCGAGCCCGAGACTCGAACCCATGCAGACAGAGATGAGATGGCAGTGATCCGTAACGGTGAGCGCTTTAGACTACTCAGCAACTCGGGGCCCCCACCAAGGTGTAGATAGGGTTATCGGAACCTTGGCTAGCAAAGATGATGCGTCCCTTGCGTTTCACAGTTCTTCAATTTCGTTATTTTTAATCTGTTCATCCATCATGCACACTGTCATTTCTGCTGCATAACTCCAAAGCCAGTCAGTATATCTCCTTGACTCTTTCTACACATATTTGTGGTTCCGACATGCCTTATGCTATTCAGAATTATTCATTTTCAGACTTTTTTGCCAGTTTGTCCATCCACTCTTGTTTCCAGGTAAAATTCCTATGTCTTTTGCTATTCACAATTCCTCAGTTTCAGTATTTTTTAATGTATATTTTTCTTTATTTATTTCTTTGTTTTGCCCACACACTTTTACTTCCAGGACAAAATTCCAAAACTATTTAGTCTCTATGAAACTGGTAAACATTTTAGATTAGTGATGTAGATTTTGCAATTCACATTACTTAAGTTTCAGTACTGTTAATGGTTTTGGCTTCATCATCAATCCATTTGCATTTATTCTGGTGCCAAACTCGCGATGCCTATCACATCCCTGTCTACTTTGTAAATACGAATTTTCTATATATGAACTCCTCGAAAATTGCTTCTTTCACCTTTCTGGCATTTTTGTAGTAGATGTATCCAAGGCAAAATACAACAGTTAAACATCGATGTTAATGCACAGCGTGAGATGCATCATTATGAAATGGCATAGCAAAGCAGTAGTTAAAATTAATGCATAGAAGCTATTTCCTCGCCAGTGAGAAGTGCTGTAAGTAAACTCGCATTCATCCGTTTGATACTAGTGTGGATCTATAACAATATAACCAGACTTCATCTGAAGTTTGTTTAAAAATTAGGACAGCATTTAATCATTTAATCAAAGATGCGTATTAATTCAGAATAGACGTCACGTCCTGTTAGATATCATTTGTAACACCCAATTCTTTCCTCAAAATTTCAACTCAAATTGAGACTCGGAAGCAATCGATGTGATACTTTTAAATTGATTCTTGTTATGGGTTTAATGCCATACTATCATTTCAGCACATATAAGGATATGCGCGTACCAGTGTATTTGGTGAAGGACATGGGCGCCCGCACATAGAGGCGGGGTGGCGAGTGCCCCCCTTCAACCCACCCGATTTCACCTCTAAACATGTTTGGCCTACATGCGTAAAACGTAATAGCACTAAATGTTGCCCCCCCCCCCCCCAAAAAAATTCTGCTAGCGCGGATGGTGGCATAACGCTGGAAAACCCAGGGAATTATCTGACGTATAAAAGACAAAATATATTAAAATCATAGATTCACCCCTCCCCTATTTCACCTCTAAACATGTTTTTCGCTATATCCGTTAAACGTAATACTTGAACACTACATGTTTGCC
>JAECUM010039709.1:0-25525 GCA_016617855.1 Megalonaias nervosa | reverse complement strand
CCAAACAAAGCAAGCTGTTGGGAAACTCAGTATGGAAAACTGCCCAGCATGGAGTAGAGAAAAATTACCAATATTGTCACCTCATCAAGCAAAGGTTGGCAAGCCACAAATAATCTCAGAAAAAACTGCAAATGCAGAAGCACTGAACCAAGCGACACCACAACAGAAACAATTGAATGATTCAAGAGACTGTTACACATTATTTTCTACCAATGAGGAAGAAGCACCATCACAAACAAAGACTGGAAAACACAGTTTAGTACAAATACAGAACATTGAATTAAATTGAATTGCATGTGACATGCATATCCACATTTTTTTAAAAAATGTGTATCAAATACAATTACAATAAACAACATGCCTATCTCTCTCTCTCTCTCTCTCTCTCTCTCTCTCTATATATATATATATATAATATATAATATATGTAAAAATATAAGAGAAATGAAAACATAGATGCATCATACAATAAACAAGATGTGATAAATAACTAACTCGGAAAATTTGATTCATTAAGGCAAAACGAAAATAAAACATTCAAACATAAAAGGAATATATGACCTATAAAATGATTTATATAAAAAGCAAAGGTCAGCAAGGACTCATGACTCAAATAGGGAAGAAAGGTAAAAGGAATTGTAAGAAAACCTGCCCAACAGGAAATATCTGAAGGGATATGCGAGTACAAACCCAGAAGCCCTATCTTTAGAAATAAGGAAGAAACAACAGAAATAGAAGAACATCATTCAGAATTCTTGTACACTAAAATTAAATGAACAAAATATTTTGGTATTTTGGAAATTTATGTTGGGTCATCTCTAAAGCTCTACCAACTGTATGCTGGGACAGACTTGGAGATTACCACAAAGAGAACAGAAGTCAGTTTTCTAAGTTATGATTTAAAGTAATTACTTTTAGTAATGTAAAGAAATACAGTAATTGTGCACTGATTATTAGAATTTTAGTGCATGGACTTAAATATGGAATCAAAACTAACAAATTGGGTTGGTATATTCTTTTATTTTTGTTGTTATTTATTTGAACAGTGATATTCTTTCTAATGGAATACTGTGGAATAGAGGACCCTGCTTTTCTAAATTTAGAATGGGAATTACATACATGAGTTTTATTTTTTGAAAATTGACTATTTTTTAAGAAAAAAAGAGTACATATTCCTGTTTTCTTGGTAACCAAAAATTGAAAATAATTTTATTAAATTGTTATTAAATATATCTTTAATTTGTTCTTATTATTTTTGTTAATGTATTTGTATTTGTTGTGTCGATGTGTTGTAACCTGGATAGATCTTTACTCCATAGATATGGGGACTGCCAGAGCCCAGCCATTTGTATCGGGGATAGAATTCTTATTGCATAGACATGAGGACTGCCTGAGCCCAGCCACGTGAGGTGGCTAGTACCATACTAAGAAACTATTGAAGAAGAGCAATAAACAGTATGATAAATATAAACACACCAAACTGTATTTTTGTTAACCAGTGTGCTATATAGCGAACATGTGTGAATGAAAATTATTACAAGATTAACAGACTGTTGCTGCTTAATTTTTTTATAGCTCTACTGGTCATACAGCAGAAGGATATACAGGATTGTCATCTCTTGTCTGTCTGTATGTTAGCACAAGTGTGTTATTTCTACTTTTCCAATGCTACATGGAGGATTGCCTTAAAACTTAACACACACATTCATCCCATAGTCTAGTTGATCCTCAGTGTGCTTCTCAGACATCCATTATGGTTGCCCAAGTGGCCATTTTGAAATCTTGTCATCACTACTCCTTCAGAATGGATGGTCATATCAGCATGGAGTTTTCACTGAATGACTTCTTATGATGTTTAGTTAGTCTTAAATGAAATGGTGATGATCTGACATTCAGTATGGCCACCATGGCAACCATCTTGAAAATCTTGTAATTTTACATCCTCCCGAATGGATGGTCATATGAACAAGGTGTTTTCACTGAAAGATTTCTTATTACATATACTTGTCATAAACAAATTTAGTCCCCTTCAGGAAAGGCCACCTGTCTCATAAGGCCACATTCCTAACACAGAAGGTAGTCATATAAGAGGGACACCACTGTACATTTTATATATATATATATATATATATATATATATATATATATATATATATATATACACACATTGTTTTTTATGGTTTCTCTGCATCCCATTGAATTAATGCCTACATATATAGACATGCATATAACTTTTATTTGCCTGAACCTACCACTTATCATATTTCATCTTGTTATCATCTTACTTCATTCAGCTCTCATCCTTTTTGTTGGGAGAGTTTTTTCCCTCTCAGAAGTGTCTCAGGTATAGTGATTTTACAATTTGTAGGAGTTACTGGGTGCTTTATTTTACCATGCCTTTGAGAAATTTTGAGACAATGCCTTTTATTTAGTTTCTCATTTTTGACACCACACATCAGTTGCAGTTCTATGGTGCGTATAATCAGGTGTGAGCTTCCAATCAGTTATCTTTTAGCATCTTTCTATTAGGAAGTGACAATTGTACCATATCAGTGAGATCTATCTTTTTTGTTTCCAGTTGGTTCCAATCTTCAAGATATTAGCAGCAGACTCAGTGTGATTATTTATCCAGATTCACAAACCTAAATTAAAAGTGTATACACAGTCTACATTGATGGATCTAGGTCTCATCAGGTGAAAATTACTGACAGTAGCAAACTGAAATGGGAAAACTATTATCAGTTTGAAGTATTTTCTATGTGTTTAAACACTTGCTGGCCTGATTTCTTTGATGTTTCCTTTTTACATTTTTTATTCAGATAAATGAAGTAAGTACTGTCGAAGGGAATATCTTTGTTTTCCTTTTCTTACATGTAAATGCTAATCTTCATTTGTTCATTTTAAATGACATAGGTGATAACTTTTAGAAGAAAATTTTTAATTTTTTATGTATGATAACGTTACACATATAAATGGTGTTATAATGCATATCTATAATTTTTTTAATTTTTGGTACATTACCTATATTGTGTGTAATTTTTGTTCATGACTGTAATTTGTAGTGGTCTTCTATAAACAAAATAATACATAGTTAATTTTTTGTCTATGAGTGTAAATTCTATTTTTATAGATATTAAGTTATAAATAAGTGTTCGCAAGTTAAATTCAATCTACATATTGGACCTGTTGACACGTTTGAGGTAATTTCTTATTGGCTGGTGGGGTAAGGTGGGTTTCTAGAAGAATAAAGTTATTTTTAATGGGCTGGTTAGGTCAGGTGGGTTCTTAGAAGAATTAAGTTATTTCCCATTGAATGGGTTAGGTCACGTGAGTAGATACTTTGAAATATGAGATGGAGTTGTATGGTCTCTCACTTGGGGTATATTGTGACACAGAGTCATAATTGACACTTGGAGATGCATATAAAAAGAGAACTGAGCAATTTTCATTCCTATTTTGGATTGATTCCTATTTTGGATTTTTGTTTCATATGTTTAAATCAGTCTGCAGGTGTGTTTAATTTTGTGTTTAGATATTTTTTGAGAGGAAGCATTTGTTTAGATAATTCATTGAAATTACAAAGTGCTCATTGCACTGGAACATTATTCTGGGACTAGTGTGAATTATTCAAGGGAGTTCTGGACAATACCATTGTGACACATACATTCGAGGATCTGACATTCAATCAAAGTATTCTTTTCTTTTGGACCATGGTCATTGAAGCAGGGGTGGTGGTTGCTGCCACAATAAATCGGCAAGATAAAAAAATCTGTGATTAGAATCTGCTATTTATATGGTACGAATAAACAGGAAATATGCATAAATATGACATGTTATTTATCATATTGGTTATGGCAGTAGATATTGGGAATTGGCCACTGCATGCTTGACATGTTAAACAATGCAAGTAGTATAGTGGGGTACTTTAGCGTCAGTGGAAAATACATTACAGAACCCCCTGGGTACGTTTAGCATCAAGATTTATAGCATCAAATGGCACACCCTGGGATACTATAGCGCCAATGTCAGTTTTGTATGGGAACAATAGGAATGGAACAGGTAGGGTGACGTCACGGTACTGGACACTTGCAACAATGTGGCAAGTACCGTAACATCATCCAACCTGTTCCATTCCTATTGTCCCTATACAAAGTTTTATGCATTCGTGTTAGTTTCTGTGGATAGTATAGTGTGTGTTTTATGCATTCGCATTCGTTTCCATAGATTGATGAACATCAATCTATTATACCCAAATCATACAACTGACTAAAAAAATTTTAGGTAAGAGAATAATGTTTTTGGCAGTTAAACATAAATTATACAATTGAATAAAAAAAAAATTTTAGGCAAGAAAGAATAAATATCTTTTCGAGGCATATGAAAGTGGCCCTGAAAAGGGCCTTTGGTTTTATGTTAACACCAGTTCGTTAACATAGAGGGCATCTCACTGATCTTCTCTTTCTCAAACTTCATCTAACCTCTGGTCCATAAATGAGGACTCGCTTCAGACAGCCCTGTCTCTCCACATAGATCCTTCTTTTCCAAACAGTTGTATCGGTGATCCCGATAATGGTCCATGTTGATTTAACATGCATGGGTAAGTCTGTATGGAACAACATCAACGATATGAGAGTAGAGGCATCAATGTTGGTCCACATCTTGTGACGAGAACAAGTGAAGGGAATGAAGTGAACCGCGTTTATTTATAGTGGGAGAGCGGATCGAAACGGATTGAAATTGTTCACCAATCCCAACACGTGTTACAAAATTCAGTCACGGCGCGTAGTCTGTCTTCCAATCCGAAGAGAGCTACCTGTGACGTCACATTCCCTATATAGGTGCGCTAGCGTCTGTGCGCAGTGAATTGATGCGACATTGTTTTGTGAAGCATGACTGAAACTTAGAACACAAGTCCAGAAGTAGGCCTTGGCCGTGGCAAAGGCTTAAGGCAGTTAAAGCTGATTGCTTCTCATTCCTGAGTTTGTTTTTTTGAAAAACAAACACCCAAAGGCCCTTTTCAGGGCCCCTCACTTCTTTCGAAAAGAATCATTATTCATTTTGCCAAAATCAATTAAAACTCAAAATCCCTTTATTAACCCCATGATGTACGTGTGTGAATGCATGAGTGTAGGCCCTTTATCATTCTAACATATCAAAACCATGAGACACTTACGTTTTTCAGTCTGGTCTATTCTGGTACATATTTTACAATCCAATGTCACAACACAACACAACACTTTTTTAAAAAGTTCATATACTTCTTCTTCATCTTTTTTTCTTCACTTTCTCTGTTTTTTGAATTTCTTCACTTTCACAGTTTTTTCCTCCTCTTCTTCCTCATTTTATTTCTCGTCTTTTTTTTTCATTTCTGTCATCTCTCTCTGGATGTGTCGGGGTTCTTTCTTTGCCAAGGACACCTCTTCTTCTTCTTCCTCCTCCTCCTGCTCCTGTTGTTTCTTAGGGCAGTCTGAAGACCAATGTCCTTTCTCTTGACAATGATAACAGGTATCTTGACTTTTGTCTCTTCTGACACTGGTCTTGCTTTTTTGATGGTCAGGACATTCTGTAGCCCAATGCCCTTTCTTCTGACAGATATAGCAAGTATCTTGACTTTTATCTCGAAAGGAGGAGGAGTAGTCCGTCAGATTGTCTGAAGAAAATTTTCGTATGACACCTCCCCTACGAAATGATCATGAATAATTCATGAACTGGCATGAACTGTTCTTGAATGGTTCATGAACCATTCACAAAAGTTCATCAAAAGGTTCATGAACTATTCATGAATGTGCATGAACTGAAAACGGTCAATTCAGAAACTATTAGTTCATGAACTGTTCATGAACTTCCCCTCCGAAATGACCATGAATAATTCATGAACTGGCATGAACTGTTCTTGAACGGTTCATGAACCATTCATGAAAGTTCATCAAAAGGTTCTTGAACAGTTTATGAATTGTCATGAACCAAATTAATGAACAGTTCAGTTCATGCACATTCATGAATAGTTCATGAACCTTTTGATGAACTTTCGTGAATGGTTCATGAACTGGGTTCATGAACCATTCAAGAACAGTTCATGTCAGTTCATGAATTATTGGTAATGATGTAAATCGGAATGAATAATAACATTTCCTCCTGAATCATAAAATAACATTGGGGGTGGGAGTTGCAAAATAATCAAAAATACAACATGTATTAGTTTGAAAAGCCATCATTCATTTCAGATATATTTATATAACTGCAAAGAACATCTAAACTGACAGTAGTCACTTTTTAATGTCTCTTCCATCTTGGCTGTAAGATCCTCCAGTTGTCAAATTTTCCTCCTTAACCTTCAAACTTCATCCTCTAATAATTTTACTTTTCTGCTGTCTGATCTGAAAGAAAGATAAAGTTAATTACAGATAACCTCTGATCAACACTGTCTTCAGATTTTAGCACATTATTTTTGTACCCCACTTTATTTACAGGAATAATTATGATCCAACTCAAAATTATTTAATCCCTTACACTTAATACACAACTTTCTGAGCATTTATATTATTGGAGAATTTTGTCACTAGCTGTATTTTAACTGAAGCTGACTAGCCATAGGTATTATAAGTCACAGGAGTCGGATGTTTTAATCAATAAAAATTTATCCACTCTGACTCCGGATGATGCATATAGCTGCTTCCGGTTTCATCACGTTGTTATTTGCACCTGTATTGTGTACAGTTTGACACATTAACTAGTTTTAGTTTTGTTTTCTTTTTTCTTTTGTTTTAATTTACCAAATTACATCAGATCATAGAAAAATAGTGATGTCATGAAACAGAAAACGATACCGAACATCTAAATTCCTATCGTAGATGCAGTACCGCGTCTGGTATCGAGATCGAAAAGGGGTGGGGGGGAATGATAAAGTTTAGTGATTTTCAAAAATTCGAAGAGCAAGTTTAAATTGGGTCTGACAAAATCATGTATATCAGTTTCTCTGCTCTCACGAAGTCAATTCCTTCATATTCTTCATAATTGCTTCTCTGCACTTCTACTTAAATGATTTTGAAAATATTCTTATCTGTCCATTCCACGGGAGTCCACGTTTTTTGTCCGTGATTTTTACTTGTTGCAGAACCGTTTGCGTGCTCTTTCGTTTGTGGGGGAAAAGGAGGCTCAGTGCTGAAATCTCGCGCGTATATTAACCAATCATATCACGTCTTCTTTCACAGTCATCCAATCAGAATAATTGTTGTTTACATATTTCGGTTTTTACGGCAACTTGGCAACCAGTGACATAGTCAATAAAATATGCAGTTTATGGCAGTAATGGACAAAAACGTTAGAACAAAGTCATTGAAAACTTTTATAGCAAGTACATTTTGTTCATGCTGGCCAGAAAATATTTTCCCATATTAATCCAGAACTACTCAGGTTAAGTACACAAGTATTGAATAAAAGATCTCCATGAACATTTATACAGTATCATATCATTTTTAAAAAAAAAATATTTACCTTTATTTATATTTCACTAATATTGTGAGAAGTTTGTATGATGAATTTTCATATACATTCTATGAATATAATGATATAGAAATTTCATATACATTTTTAAGAAATATGTTGGTGGTGCATCAAAGTACTTGAATTGTTCATGAAGCAAGTTCATGGCATTTCAGAAACTCCAAAGATATTATAATAGTTCATAAAAGTTCATCATTGTGTTCATGAACTCAAGTACATGATTCATCAAAATTCTTGAAGTGTTCATGAACTTAGCTGAGGAACTTTCATGAATATTTGTTCATGAACTCAAATGATGAACTGATGATGAACATTTCAAGAACGTTCATGAACATTCATGAACAGTTCATGATTGTTCATGAAGTCATGAATTTGTTTTCGTAGGGGCTCGCAAAGCTCTGATCAGTGAGCCAGAATCCAGACCCAGAGAGTCTACACCAAGTCAAAGTCCATCACCACCAGTAAACCCTGAAAAGTACTTTCACATTCGAGAGACCGACAAACGCTCCTCTAGAAAATTTAGAACTACAGCTTACACGTACACAGTGAAGTTTAAATATTTCAAGTCCGACGTACCGTTGGAGAAAGCGGAAGGGTTCATCACCGATGTGTGGGATTCTTTGTTAACCACACTGAAACAGACATGTGAAGCCAAAGAAGACGATCGCTTGAGACTTTCCATTCATCACGACAGTTTGAAGTCCCCCGTTTGGATCGTGTTTAGCAGCCCGGCAGAATTGACACCTTCCAAAGTCATGAACAAGATTCAACACGTACAATAATCCAACGACAAGTTTCACATCACCGATGGAAAAGCGACACTGTTCATGACCCACGTGTCTCTTCCCCAAGGGACAGGACGCAAAAAGGTGTTATTGGTGGACGACCTTCGCATCACCAAAAAAAGTCTCATCCAAATTAACAATCCTCAAGACAAGATGTGTTTAGCACCTGCCATCGTGGTGGGATGGACATACACCGACAACAACGACACGGCAGAATGGAAAAGAGCTTGGCGAACTATTCAACAATCGGACCGAGCCAAACAACGAAGAGAAGCAGAACTCCTGTTACAGCAAGCGGAGATATCCAAAGACACCACTTGTGGCATTCATGAAGTACAAAAATTGCAAGACGTCTTGGCTCCACGCTACACCTTGAAAGTGCACCCTCAAGAAGTGCGTGGACCTCTGTTATTTCGAGGCAAAGATTTCAAAGACGGAAAATACATTCACGTCTATCATCACGATGAACATTTTGATGCCATCACCAGTATCACTGCATTCCTGGGATACAGCTATTACTGTGAGAAATGTGACCATGGCTATAACAATCGAGAGCAACACAAGTATTGCGGATCGAAATGTGAGGGATGTTTGGCCTCTAAACCCTGTCTTGACGAAGGACAAGAACGAGTGCATTGCCCAGCTTGTCAGCGCACTTTTGTCAGTCCAACCTGTTACCAACAACATTTGAAGACGCAAGGTTCACAGCGGAAAAGTGCTTGTCAACTCCTGAGAGTGTGCCCAACTTGTGGACAAGGCATACGTACCAATTGCGCCAAGACTCGCGTATGTCCAGGAAAGAAACGATGTCACATTTGTCGCCAAATCGTGGACTTGGAACACAAATGCTACATTCAAAAATACCATTCCAAACATGAAGAAGAAGAATATAATGACCAGAAAAAGGCAATTTCATCTTTTTCGATTTCGAATGCATGCAAGAGACCAGTATTCACATTCCTAATTTCTGCATGGCTCACCGAGCGTGTGAGAAGTGCATACAATAGCCTATTTTTACTAATTGCCCTCACTGTAGCAAGATTCCTGGAGGACGTGAAAAAATCTTTCGGGGACCGAAAATGCTGTCCAATTTCGCCCAATGGATCTTAGACCCTATCGACGAGACGTGGAGCCGAGAAGACTTCGAACATTATGGAGATTGTCATCGCTATGCTACGGTGATGGCTCACAATTTCTCGGGATACGATGGACAGTTTCTTTTCAGATACTATACGGAACAAAGTACCGAATGTCCTAAAGTGACTTTGAACGGAGCCAAAATCATTTCCATGCAAGTGGGACAAGTGCAGTTTAAAAATTCGATGAGTTACTTGGCCATGCCTTTGAGTCACATGCCTAAAACGTTTGGAATGACAGAAATGGCCAAAGGCTATTTTCCGTACTTTTTCAATACCGAAGCCAATCAACACACCGTTCTACCCTGTTTCCCTGAGGCTCACTACTACGACCCCGACAACATGCGTACCGAACAACGAGAAGCTTTCTTCGCATGGTACCACACTCACACCTCGGACTCCTTCGACTTTCAGGAAGAAATGTTAAAATATTGTCGTTCCGACGTGGACATTTTACGGCGTTGCTGTGGAAAATTTCGAGAACTGTTCATGGAGCACGGAGGGATCGACCCTTTGAAATAAGCCTGCACCATTGCCAAAGCATGTTCCTTAGTGTAACGCTGGCTACATTACTTGTGCAACAAGGAAGACAAATGGATCCAACACGCTTGCAACGGAGGAGGCGAAAAGACCATCGGAAGGTATTCGGTGGATGGCTGGGACTTAGAAAACCCCAAGATCGTGTACGAGTTTAACGGGTGCTTATTTCATGGATGTCCCATCGGCTACCCTCAACGTAACACGACAAATCAGTTTTTACAACGGATCATGGAAGACTTGTACCAGGGCACTTGTCAGCGGCGCTTGAAGTTAGAAGAGCAAGGATACCAAGTGGTAGAAATGTGGGAACACAAGTACGATCACTGTTTGAAAACTGATCCCGAGTTTAAGCGCATCGTGGAAAGTTACAAGATAGTGGACCCACTAAACGCGTGGAACAGTTTGTACGGAGGATGGACGAATGCCACCTGTTTGCTGTACCAAGCCGACGAGGAGAAAGGAGAGGAAATCAAATATTTGGACGTGTGTTCTCTGTGTCTGTACGTGTGCAGATATTGTCACTTTCCTGCAGGGCACCCGCAATTGCTGACGGAACACATCGACCTGGAAAACATTCCACAATACGAAGGATTGATTAAGTGCAAAGTCTTGCCTCCCACGAATTTGTACCATCCCGTTTTACTTCATCATTGCCAAGACAAACTGATGTTTCCCTTTTGTCGTACTTGTGCTGAAACGTTCAACCAAGACCGACCTTGTCAGCACAGCCAGAAAGAACGCGCCTTAACGGGAAAATGGGTCAGCATAGAATTATTCAAAGCTCTGGACCAGGGATACCAACTGTTAGAAGTGTATGAAATTTACCACTTTCCCAAGACAGAAAAATACCACAAGGGCGACGAGACTCAAAAAGGCATTTTCGCAGACTACGTGAATGCCTTTTTGAAACTGAAACAAGAAGCCAGCGGCTATCCTTCCTGCTGCCACACTCCCAAAGGCCAAAAGAAATTCAAAGAGAAATACTGGGAGCAGGAAGGCATCACGTTAGAC
Organism: Megalonaias nervosa; assembly: GCA_016617855.1. Classification (NCBI taxonomy): domain Eukaryota; kingdom Metazoa; phylum Mollusca; class Bivalvia; order Unionida; family Unionidae; genus Megalonaias; species Megalonaias nervosa. Next base: position 14,550 of record JAECUM010039709.1, on the reverse strand, counting down.
CACGTCGAGAAAAACGAAGGAAGGCGATCGTTTGCCAGAGTGATGTTAAATTGCTTGTGGGGCAAAATGGCACAACGACCGTGTTTACCCAAGACGGAAAATTTGACAGAACCTTCTCGCTACTTCCGGATGATTCACGACAAAACTAAATACATGAAACACATGGACGTCGTTCATGAGGACTTGATCTTAGTCAATTACGAAGAAGAACTGGACTTTGTAGAAGCCGACGAATTTGGAAATGTCATCATTGTGGCTTACGTGACAGCCCATGCTCGTTTAAAACTGCACGAAGCTTAGAAGTGTTAGGAGATCATGTGCTGTATTTTGACACAGACAGTTGCATCTACATTGATCGTCTGGGTCAACAACACCCTAAAATCGAAGGAGACTGTTTAGGAGCCTGGACGGACGAGCATCCCGACGACAAGATTCTAAGTTTGCAAGTGGCGGTCCCAAAAATTACGGTTACGAATACCGTGACCCACAAGGAGAAGTGCACACTGAGTGTAAAGTGAAAGGACTGACTCTCAATCATCGCACCAGTCAACTGGTGAACTTTGGTGTCTTGAAAGAAGTCTTGCAGTCTGGACAGGATGGACATTTTAAAGTGACTACCCATAAACCGCACAAGACTGTACGTTTACCCACACACCAAATCGTCAGCCGACGCTTGGAAAAAGTCTGTCAAATCGTGTACCAGATGCAAGTACGGCTTCCCAACCACTTCACTTTACTGTATGGACATGTCGATATTGGTCAGCATATAAAAAGGGACAACGTCCAAGACCGATAGTTTATTGTCACTACCAACACCAAGCGAGAAATATGAATCCTTTCAAACAGCAAGTATCAAGCGTAAGACTCAAGTCCAACGAGAAACTCGAGTACGATGCTGTGCCTTGCGATGGCAGGGATGCCATACGCTATGACCTCAGCGATTTAGTATCACATCATGGAAATTTTGCTACGACTGTACCTACCATGGAAAGTGATGCAGTGCGTGTCAAACCTGACAGATGCGAAAGCTATGCCACTCGTCATGTACGTCTTTTCATTTCACTGGTTTTCATGGTGGATGTCATTATTATGAAACCATGCGGCTACTACCCTACAGATGTCATCCCAAACTGAGCAAACTCCTGCATATTTCACCGTACCCTCATCGAAATGAAACTGAAAGACGAATGTTCGTTCCCTGTGAGTTTGCCTGAATACTGCGACTTTGAAAGTTGGATCCAAACCTTCCTAGGAAAATGGCCAAAATATCTGGGAGGACCTACCCCCGAAGAATTAGCTAGACCCGGATTTATCTACTTGGGCGAAGGGGATAAAGTCAAATGCTTCAGTTGCGGTGTGTCACTTCACGAGTGGGAGAAGAAAGATTGTGCTTACCTGGAACATGCTCGATGGTCTCCGGATTGTCACTACCTACCTTTAGTGGGACCTCGTCTTTGAAGTGGGCATACCATGTCATTTAAGAAACCAGCTGCTTGGCTAGGAGTCAAACGTTGGACAACACCTAGACAAGTATTTAAACCCCGTTGGAAAAATAATCTTCAAACATTACCAAACGAATTGCAAGAGAAGATCTTCAAGGACATTTCGCTTGGACTTGCCAGGGCAAAATCTCAATGGGTGACTGAGGAACTTTTATGTTGAGAAATTCACAAGAGGAAATTGACAAAAGTCAACAAACAAGTCAGATTTCTCTGGATCAAGTGTGCGTTCTTCCGAATACTCCGATTTAGACCATTTACATTTGAAGATTTTATTGATATTCTTGACCGTTTCCTGGAATGGCAGTGGCCAGAAATTATTCACTACATTCGTTACTTTCGCTCTAGGAGAAGTGTTTGACCGACATAGTCATGGATGCTTTATAAGAGAACATTCGTGTTTTGCCTGTGGAGTTGAGAGAATGCATTTACCGCGAGTTGGTCAAAATACAAGTGAAACGCAAAGAACAATTGCATCCGTTACGTCACCGATGTTTGAACCACTGGTACCTGAATGCTATAAAAGGACTGATTCTGATGAAAGCGTTGCAGTAGTCAGACATTGTTCGAGTTCCCCTGTGCGAGAAGGATTGGTTTGTTACTGATTCTTTTTACTGCAAGGTAGACATACTGCAACGAATTCCAGAAGAAGAATTAGAGGGGTACCAAAATCTTTTACACAGTGTAAACTTAGTTCAAGAGGACATTTCTGAACGGTGTGTGATGTGCAAGTTAGTGACTAAACAATTTAGATTTGCCACTGGAGTACGACCATCTCTGTGCAGAAAGTACACTTATTGCCTCCGACAAAAAGAGGCATAAAAACGGACTACCATGCCACGACCTTTATCATTCGTGATACTACAGATTCCGTGGAAGGAAATCAATGACACTATTCAAACGGTGGAGGATTACCAACACCTATTACGAGAACTGTGTCCATTAAATTGGGGTCGACGTGTAGTGTGTGTCTTAGTGACTCGCTTTCTGGGATTTCGTTTACCAGCCGATTCTTTGTGGACTCTTTACAAACAGTACATACCACTCCAAAAAGCATGAAAGTGGTCCCTTCAAATGTACACGAAAAACTCATTCTGCTCAAAGCTTTGCGCTTTCATCTCGATACTTCTTGACAACCACTGCAGGAAAGAAAGATTCGTCAACTTTAAGGTACTGAAGATGTGTACGATGATGTGTGTGTAGCTTGTGACTTACACCCTCACTGGAAAGATGTACGTCACTGGAAAAGTTGGGGATTCGAGGCTTGGACAAAAGAAGTGGCACACTATGCCCAAGATTTGTCATCCTAAAATATTAAAACATTCAGTGAAAAAGTAACTTTTAAACCTGTGTTAGTGACAGTACCAGAAGAAGAAGAACCACTCCCTTCAGGACAGGACAGGACTGTCATTAACATCCCCGAAAGACCATTCCAGGAGAGCACTTGTGTGACTGTGCCAAGGATTGTAGAAACTTTAAGAACATTACACACTGTCCCTACGATACCACCTCTTGATCACCACAAATGTTGTACAGAGACTTGTTTATATTCCACTATGATCGTTTTGATGTGTCTTTTATTCATGTTCTTAACCATTTGGCTTTTATGTATTTTTGTCTTTCGTGTTGTTCACAGTTAAAGATGGCAATAAATGTGTCCTGAAAAAAGTATAAAAACTCTTGTCTTGTCTGTCTTCTTGTCAAAAGTGACATTCCTTACACTACTACTACGGCTACCTCTACTGTCTCTGCTCCCTCTTCCTCCGCTTTCAAAGTCATCTTCGAAGACGTAGATCGGACTAGTTGGGAGGCCTTGTATCTTCGCCATCCCTTTAACATGCTCATTGCCGGACCTAGCGGTTCAGGCAAAACCGAATTTGTCAAACGTTTGATTGAACATAAACATCATTTGATCAATCGTCCACCTCAACGAATCGTGTGGTGTTACAAAGATTAGCAATCGGCGTACAGCCTCCTGCGAGAAAGTCAAGGCGATTCCATTGTCTTTGTGGAAGGCATTCCTGGCAAAGACGACGAGATCGTGCCTGACCCTAGTCAAACCCATTTGGTTATTTTTGACGACATGTTAGGAGAAGATGAAGAAATTAAACTGTGGCTTACGCGCAAAGGGCAACATCGTAATGCCAGTGTCATTTACATCACTCAAAATGTTGTTTCAACAAAGTAAAGCCCATCGCACCATCAGTCTCAATGCTCATTACATGGTCTTGTTTAAAAGCCCTAGAGATAAATTGCAAGTGCAAGTGTTAGCCAAACAGTTAGGAATGTCTTGTCTGACTAATGCGTACGATGATGCCACTCAAACCCCATACGCTTATTTCCTTGTGGATTTAAAACCACAACCACCCCCCGACACACTCGTCCAAAGAAAAGGAGAAGCCACCAAAGGGAAGATATCTTTGGCCCTTTATTTCAGATGGAAAAGTTAGTAGATAATTTTGCCACAAAGTTAAAGGACAAGCTCCAAAACAAACAATAAGATAAAAGGGCGCATGTCGAGTCATGGACTTAAGTGTATTTTGTGCACCAAAAGATGTTCCCTCATCATCGTTCTCCTGTCCAGAAAGGAAAAAGAAAAAGACAGTTTCGTCATCCGAAAAAGCGCTTAGCCAAACATTGACGTCACCCCCAGAAAAGACACACTCGTCCAAAGAAAAAGAGGAACCACTAAGGAGGAGGATTCTTTGGCGATTTTGGAAAACACATCGTCACCTTTATGACGAAGCGATAGTCCCCAAAAAAGGATAAGAGGCCATGTGACAAGTCATCGACGTTAGTGTATTTTTTCGTGTGTGCCACGGAATAACGAACCAACCAAGAAAGATGTCACTCCCCAAGACATTCATCTTCTACCCCCAAAAAGAAAGAAAAGGAAAGGACTGCCACCTCGTTTAGTCAAACATTGGGACATCATGTCCGGCCTGTCCAAAGCTTCTCCACCCGTGCGAAAAAAAAAAAACTCATTTAAACCGCCTCCAAAGACGTCATTGATACCGTGAGCGAATGTTGTCTCAATGTCTTGAAAGGAATGATACCTTTGACTAAGCACCAGAAAAAATGCTTTGCCAAACATTGACACGTTCTTCGCCAAATGGTCCAAAAGAAAAGATGTTGGTGCAACGCGGAGGAATATTTCCCCTGTTAGGACTTCTTACCAATGTAATAGCGAAACCTATGTTGGGTATGTTGGGAAGAGTTTTACCCGCCATAGCTCCAATGTGAAAGGGTCAAGAAGATAAAGGGACCTCTGAAGTCAAAAGATCTCAGATGTGATCCTTGAAATTCAATGGAAGGATAAAAACTGGCTTTAGTACCTTACAAATGATGGATGGAATATCATCATTGGCAAGAACAACGAACCCCACATTTACCTCCCAATCCTCATTTGACCAAGATGTCCCAGTTACAACACGAATTGCAATCATTGATGGATCACAGCGATTTGTCGGAAACGGAAAAATCGCAACGGTACGGTCAACTGTTGCAACGACTGCAACTCATTCACCAGAAAGCTTTAGACGAAACAGCTCTACCCACTCTGAAAGATTTTAAGACCCGAATGAAAAGTTCACCACCACCCCCAGCGGTCAAGACAGATGCAGCCCCACATATGTCTGAGAAAGAAGAGGCAAGAGAAGTCTTTCAAACACCGTCAGCAGCTCCCATCCCTAGTAAGATTGCAGTGTCCTTGTTGACCCCTTCCAAAAACCACAGCAAGAAGAACTTTAAGCTTGGGTTAAAAAGATGATGTCCACTCCACCTTCGACAGAAGTGAAAAAGAAAGAAGGGAAAGCAGAAGTAAACAAAGAAAAGAAGACCAAAGCCATTCCAGTACTGCCACCACCAAAACTACCACCAAAACTACCTTCGACTTCTACTCCCATGGCACAACGGACACTTAAAGCCGTTTATAAACCATACCTTCGTACCATTCAGAGTACCAACAGCGAAAAGTGGATCACTTATTAAAAATGGAGAAGGCGTTAGCCAGCATTTACTATGATCCATCCCATCCTGCAGGTTACAGAGGAGTTCAAAAATTGTATCGTGCTGCCAAAACTCGACTGAAAAGTGTCCTTTTACCTCAAGTGCAATGCTGGTTACAAGAACAAGCTACGTACACCTTACACAAACCCATTCGATGAAAATTTTCCAGAAGTCGCACCCGACTGGAGGGCATCGATCATCAATGGCAAGCCGATTTAGCCGATGTCTCACCTACAATCGTGGCTACAAATGTTTGTTTTGTGTCATCGACGTCTTTTCCAAATTTGCTTGGGTCGTGCCATTGACTTCCAAATCGAGGAGTGAGTTAGTGCAAGCCATCAAACTGGTGTTGAAACAAAGCAGGTGTCACCCTCTTCGATGGCAAACCGACAAAGGCACCGAATTTCTGAACCAAGCTTTCAAAAAGAATTGAAGAAACGTGACATTCATTTTTTTCACCACCGAGAATCCTGAAACCAAAGCCAGCATTGTGGAAAGTTTTTAACGCACCTTGAAAGAACGCATGTGGAAATATTTTGCGCATCAACACATTCTCAAGTACATCGACGTCTTGCCACACCTGGTCCAATCGTACAACCAATATTACCATCGGAGCATCGGACGTGCCCCCCCCCCCTCCCCCAGGAGTGACAGGAGATTGGGTGCGCATTGGGAAAACCAAACGCACTTTCGACAAAGGTTACTTACACAACTGGACCACCGAACTTTTTCGTGTCACCGAACGTGTGTGTGGCCGTCATCCTCCCGTCTAATTGGAAGACATAAACGGGGAAGTGTTAAAAGGAACGTTTTACTTGCCCGAGTTACAACGTGTGACCAAAAAAGAAGACGACGTGTACGAGATCGAAAGCATTCTCGATCGAAGAACCCGAAAAGTGGGAAAACGAAGTGTCAAAGAAGTCAAAGTACGTTGGAAAGGATATTTTCCCAGTTTTAACTCTGGATCGACGCTTTGCAAATCATCGACTAAAAAAGGAAGTGATGCCCTTCAACACAGCCTCAGCTACCACAGTAACCACTCCTTCCCCCAGTTCTTCTCTGCAAGATCTACAAAAGCAACCCATGTGGATGTGGTGTGGAGAACATGTGCCTAAAACGCAAATCGTCTTTTTCTGCCAGATCTTTATGGTGTATTGTGTCATCGGTGCTGCCATTGCCAATTTGAATTTGCAACAAGGAGACAAACAGTTGTGGACCATTTTACTCAGCAGTTGCATCGGTTACCTTCTTCCCAATCGGTCTCTGAAATATTCCTCTAACGATAACAACAACGGGAGTCTTGCGTCCAACGTTAGTCCCCCTTCCAATAATCACCATAACAATCCTCTTTTAGACACTCCCCTGACTTCCAGCGACCCCTCGGACACCAGAACTCTGGAACTATGAACAACCAATTTTACTGAACGTTACCCAGTGACAGTTCCATGGAGGTGTTTCCCAATAACACCTTATGCTGTTACACGGCCAAATTAGCTCAGGCCATCCAATTGGATCACGAAGCCCATTGGGAAGTGGCTTTAGTGGAAATGATTCACCCTACACAAATCAAGAACATCGTCAAAAATCAAAACACTTTTACGGTAGAAGTTCATGACGAGCAAGTGCAACAACACTTGGATGAACGCGCCAGTGTAGGTGACTATGAAATCACAATACCCCAAAACTAAACGGACCACTTATCGGTTGAAAATTCCCCAAGGCTATTATTTGAATGATCAACATTTGGTGAACGCCATTGCTGACAGGTTCAATGCCATGTTTGGGAAAGTTTTGGAGAAAACCAGAAAAAGTGTCACGATCGAATACCACAAAATAGCTCGTCGCCTACTAATCAAATTTTCAGAGAAAGTATTGGCCATTACATTTTGTCCTGAATTGTATGACATTTTGGGTGGAAACCCCAAGTTGATCAAGATTAGAAACAAAATACCAGCCGTGACCAGTAACTCGGATTTTGCGAAATATTTTAGATTCCCTGTAGAAATGAACCAAGGACTGAATTTGATCTTTGTGTACTCTGATGTGGCGGAGTACAACGTGGTGGGACACACCTCCGTACCGTTACTGCGTGTCATTCCTTTCAAAGTGGATTCTGCCACGAACGCTGATGAGGAAGGTGGAAACACCTATCACGTTCACCGCGAATTTGTATATCCTCAATATTTACCCGTCAGTAAGTCGTATTTCGACACTGTCAACATTACTATAAAAGTAGATCTGGGACAAAATATTCTATTCACCAAAGGGAAAGTCACAGTGAAACTCCATTTTCGAAAACGATTACTCTAACCCCTTGTCAGTCATGTATCCTGTGTACCAAGGAGTCGCTCAACAGCGAAGACATGGTTTAGGTTATGTGTCAAAATCAGCCTTTCATTCGGTGGCTTCCATTTTGAAACCGATGGTGACACGGGGATTGCATGCCTTGAAAGATGCCGCGTTGACGGAAGGTAAAGAATTTCTCCAAAATGTTATCATTGACAAACAAAATCCTAAAGAAGCTTTCTTGAGAGCAGGCAAAAATGTCTTCTTCAAACAGGCAAAGACATTTTGGGCCGACGAGAAACTCCTATAAATGCCCTGGGTGCTGCCGAGTGAGGCATTCCTGCTTCCCTGACGCCACAGCAAGGACAAGGCAGAAAAGGACGACGGAAACACCCTTTCAGAGGACTTCATACCCCTAGAGCTAGAAAGACTAAGAAAAGAAAAACCGTCCGAGACTTAGACGTTTTTGATTATTAAAAAAAAAGAGAAAATGATACACCGAGAGTCTTGCGCTTGTTCCAAGTTGGAACTGGATTTGTTTGCCATGCCACCCACCATGATGACGATGCAAGAATCCCAATGGGTCGAATTTTATCCTGTCTCCTCTTTGACGGATTCAGCTCCCATTGAGTTTGAAATTAAAGGACAACCGGAAGATTACATTGATCTGAATAGCAGTTACTTGTACCTGAAACTGAAAGTGATCAAAACGGACAACACCAATCCAGGTGCCGATGCCAGAGTAGCTCTCGTCAACAATTTCATGCATTCCTTGTTCAGCGAAGTGGATTTGTACTTGAATAACAGCTGTAGCATGGATACTTACCCTTACCGAGCGTACCTAGAAAATCTCTTGACGTACGGAAAAGAGGCCAAGAACACTCATCTGGATGCTTGCGTGTTATGGAAACCTGACATAGCAGGTGAGGACACGTTTAACGACACAGCCCTGACAGCAGATGACAATCCTCACAATGTGGGCTTTAACGACCGTCAAAAGAAAATCCTGCAAGGTCGTAGTTTTGAAATGATGGATCGTTTGCATTTGGACATGTGATTGCAAGACAAGTATTTGCTCAACGGAGTGGATATTCGCCTGAGATTAAATCGCAGCAGTGTCGCTTTCCATTTGATGACTCATGCCAACGAGTACAAAACCATCATCCAAGAAGCCAGACTTTACGTGCGCCGCGTAGAAGTGTTACCTGAAGCGGGAAATGACATCAGTCATACATTGAGCAGAACGACCGCCAAGTATCCGATACGACGCGTAAAAGTAAAAACGTTCACCATTGCTACTGGATTCTGATCCAAGATCGAAGATCATCTGTTCCAAGGACAATTACCCAAACGTTTAATCGTTGGAATCGTCAGTAACGCAGCCCTCAACGGAGCCCACGATCAAAATCCTTTCCATTTTAAGCACTACAGAGTGTCCAAGATCGAAGTGAGTCGTGATGGTAAGACCTTGTATACCAGACCCTTCGAACCTAACTTTGCTCAGAAGAATTACTTGAGATCGTACTTGTCCCTGCACGAAGCTACCGGACAACTAGGAACCAACACCAGTCACGGTATTTTGTACAAAGATTATGTAGGAGGTTACAGTTTGTGGGCCTTTGATTTCACTCCAGACCAAGGCAGCGACGAGGAACATTTCCACCCTATAAAATCCGGTCAACTGCGTGTGGAACTTCAGGTTGCAGAAGCTCTCGCCGAGACGGTCAACGTCATCTTGTATGCCGAATTCGATAATACCATCGAAATCAGCAGTTTGAGAGAAGTCATTTTAGACTATTAGAAACTATGGAAGACACTTATCGGTAGAGAATCTTTGGAAATGGAATGGGAGGATAGCGTGAAAACAGAACCCCAATACAAAGACGAAGACGACGTAGTGGTCACGTCCAGATGTCCAGAACAGGAACAACATTTAGTATCCTGTTTTGCCAAACACCTGGTGGATACAATTACGGAATTGAGTAAGAGAGATTGCTGTGGATGTCAAAACGATCATCCGAGTCAAATTCAATACGATGAATGTCTGATGATGAGTGAAGAAGAAAAATTGGACGAGTATCTGGACGACGCTTGGAGTCTCATCTCGGAAGAAGTGGTGTTGCATGAGTGGTATAAAGGCTTGCGTGGTCATTCCTTCCCTCCACTGACTGCTCAAGAGATCTATCGCATCGAAGCTCTCTTAGCCCATAGTACAGAGACGAAGCAAAGAAACGTTACTTGTCAGAGATTTTCAAACAAAAAAGTCAGAATTGAATTGATGACTTCTCATTGCCTGTGAAGAAAAAAAAACCAACAAAATAAAAATGATACCTGGGAACTTTATTACCTTTTAAACAACAGCTCGTACGCTGCTTCTTGGAATCCTGTCTTGTGCGCTAAAGATGAACTACCTCATCGCAAACCTCAAGACCATAAAGCTTATGTCATCAACACGGACGACAGTCATCTCCCAGGAACTCACTGGGTTGCCGTCTACTTCCCTCAAGAGGATTGTGTGGAGTATTTTGATTCGTATGGATTACCCCCTTTGGAAGACGACATCATCAACTTTATGAGAAGAAATGCCCAGACGACACGATACAATGATGTGAAATTACAAGGCACAGATTCCATGGCGTGTGGACAATATTGTGTGTATTTTCTTCATCAACGCAGTCTTGGATATTCTTTAGAACATTTAGTGACTTATTTTGATCATAACTCTTCTAGAAACGATGAGAAAGTAGATAGATGGTTTTGTGACCATTATGGCTATCTTTTGTCTTTAGCTAGGAAACGTAGTTTACATCAATGGCCTCATGACTTCCATTAGTGGAAATCTCACAGAAGCGAGGGATCCTGCCTCACCTCATGCAAAGACCTGTGTGTGAGGTCAGGCCTGAGGTGAGGACACCAACGCCTCCACAGTCACCACTTCCACAACAAAGACTGCCACAGTCTCTGCCACCAGTACCACCAGTACCAAGAGTCGCTGTCCCGCAGACAGAAAACTGGGAGGAGGAGGGAATGGAGGAGTTGGAGAGACAACGACAAGAGTGGGAGCCGCAGAGACCTCATCCCCGTGTGTGGCATAGAAGAAGAAGACAGAGGGAACAACAAGTGTTCACTATCCCACAAACGGAGGAGTGGAACTGTGAAGCCACTCAACCTCCCTCTGCACTCCCAAGAACAACACTCAATTGGGAGCAAGATTGGAGTAGGAGATGCGTGTGTGGTGCCCGACCTGGGAGGTGTAACCATTAGCCAGGTGCATCTGAAGTTCGAAAAACAGCCCTTCTTAGGGGTAACCAGATCTCTAGAAAAGAGAGACTATTCAAGTTGCCAATTTGTATGAATGTAGAGTAGTGTGACTATAAACACTCACTTGTTTACTGATGTGTGTGTGTGTGTGTGTGTGTGTGTGTGTGTGTGTGTGTGTGTGTGTGTGTGTGTGTTGCGTTCGCGTACGTTTGTGTGAATAGTAGGTATGGTGTGTTTTTTCTTCTCTTCCCGTCTGTGTGGCTAGTATAGTGTGTGTGTTTTATGCATTCGCGTCCGTTTGTGTGGATAGTAGGTATGGTGTGTTTTATGCATTTGCGTTCGTCTGTGTGGATAGTAGGTATGGTATGTTTTATGCATTCGCGTTAGTTTGTGTGAATGGTAGGTATGGTGTGTTTTTCCTCTTGTCTCATCTGTGTGGATAGTATAGTGTGTGTGTTTTATGCATTCGCGTCCGTTTGTGTGGATAGTAAGTATGGTATATTTTATGCATTCACATTTGTTTGTGTGGATAGTAGGTATGATATATTTTATGCATTCGCGTTCATTTGTGTGGATGGTAGGTATTATGTGTTTTATGCATTCGCGTCCGTTTGTGTGGATAGTAGATATGGTGTAGGTTTTTTTCTTCACTTTCTGTTTGTGTGGATAGTATAGTGTGTGTGTGTGTGTGTGTGTGTGTGTGTGTGTGTGTGTGTTTTATGCATTCGCGCTCGTTTGTGTGGATAGTAGATAATATGTAAACTGAGTGTAAGGGATGTTTTCCTTCACGTCCGTACTCCGCGGATATAAAGCAGAGCGCTCGTCAGTCTGGCTACCCGCGTTGACTATTCACCACCAGTAGAGGTAAATGTATTTAATTAATTAAGACATAGTTGGTTCTGGATGATTGATGCAGCCTACGTGGTGGAAAGGCTTGAAAACGAATGGAGCTATCCAGTCACGAAAGACTTTGTGACCAGTCAAGTCACTAGCTTCAAAGTAGCCAGGGATCTGGTGCAAGGTATGACAGAAGAGGAGGCGGAGAAATTAAGAGGCTTCATCCAGCCTAAGCATGTGAGAGTGGGGACATTGAAGGAAGCCCTTGATCATGTCATCCAAGTCAGGAGCTTCTTGCAAGATATATTTAATTGGACAGAGTGGTCTTTTGTCTAGTGGGGCTTACAACAGTTAAGGAAATCTGAAGACATGATGAGAAAAGTGATGGAAGAAGAGGTAAAGAAAATCAAAGACACCTGGACAAAAGAGAGAAAGGAGAAGGAAAACAGAGAAAAGAAGAGTTTAAAAGACTTAACAACAACTGGATGAAGGTGCAGGAAAAATTAAGAGCCATGGGACATCCTGACTGGATTCCAGAGGATGAAAAGAATAAGAAGAAAGGAATCATTGAAAAAGTGAGGAACTGGTTGAAGACGTGGAGAAAATAGAAGAAGAAGAAGAACCCAAAGACCCTTCTCAGGGCCACTTTCATATGCCTCGAAAAGATATTTATTCTTTCTTGCCTAAAATATTTTTTTATTTGATTGTATAATTTATGTTTAACTCCCAAAAACATTATTCTCTTACCTAAATTTTTTTTAGTCGGTTGTATGATTTGGGTATGATAGATTGATGTTCATCGATCTATGGAAACGAACGAGAATGCATAAAACACACACTATACTATCCACAGAAATGAACGCGAATGCATAAAACTTTGTATAGGGACAATAGGAATGGAACAGGTCGGATGACATCACAGTACTTGCCACATTGTTGTAAGTGTCCAGTACCATGACGTCACCCTACCTGTTCCATTCCCATTGTTCCCATACAAAATTCCCATTGATGCTATAGTACCCCAGGGTGTGCCATTTGACGCTATAAATCTTGACGCTAAACGTACCCAGGGGGTTCTGTAATGTATTTTCCCATTGACGCTTAAGTGCCCCACTATACTACTAATGCATGACCAGTAATTATTGGATAATTGGAAGTGATTAATGCACGCAACTAGATAACATTGACTGCAGGTAGTGAAGGTAACATGGATAGTCTGAATCAACTGTTCAGCTTCAGTTTCCCTAGGCGATCTTTTGCGGTAAAGAACCGAGAACACCTTTCATTTAAAGTGGAATGGTTTAAACTCCATCCATGGCTTCACTTTGGTGAGGTAATTATGTTTAATATTTACTCTCTCTCTCTCTTTATATATATATATATATATATATATATATATATATATATATATATATATATATATATATATATATATATATATATATATATAAAAGAACAGCAAATATAACTATTTTATTGTGTTTGATCCAGGCAAAATCTATGATTTTTTTTTTTATCTAATAGGTTCCAATTTAGAGAAAAATATATAATAAAAAGTTAAAGAAGGCATGTTACGCGGTTTGAACCCATGCCAACAAGCTCAAAAAAAATTTACATGTGTCATCCTTACCATCATCTTAAATTAATAATACAGTAAATCCTGTTATGAGAGACCGCCCCTTCTGCCAACAAAAAGCGGTCTCTCAAGACAGGTGGTCTCTCATAGCAGGCTTGTACAAAAAGACCAGTTTCCAAGGTCCAGTTTCAGAACAATTTCAAGAAAAATAACCACAATCACTGTATATATTCTATTCTTTATCAGTATTTCTTGCTAAAATATTGTATGCATTCATCTAAAAACAAAATTATATAGCAATAAAGATATACTTCTGTCATTAAACATGAAATCACATTTACATTTGAAGATCACATATTTTAGCATATGAAATCGTTTCTGAATTACTTCTTTTTCTTTATAACAACCTAAATTTGTTTTACCGACGTTTAAACCGCTCTTTTGCGAATGGTCTGCTCTTTTTCACTGCTTTCAGTTACAATAATCATTTTCTCCAGCCTTAAAATTTTTATTTTTTTTTAAGTTGGAGGTTCGTCCATTGTCATTAAGGTTCTAGGTGTTAAAATTATTAGTGCTCAGTTGTAATATCGAACGTAGAGACGGTTTTGACTGGGCTGTGGGAAAATATGAAAAATCTATACATGTGCGTTGCATATCTAACTATTAATGAAATTAAAAGAAACAATTATCTCATCCAGAAACAGAACCATTTACTCAGAGACAAAAGTCAACGGCTTCATTCAAAGATGACATACTAGGATAAACTCTATAAGCTAAGTGTGTAACCCGGTTGCACCAGCTTGAATAGGCGACAGCTCTGTGATTGGGCTGTAATCACTTAACATCGGGGGCAAAAAACAACAAACATCACAAGTCTTGAACACTATCAGCTGAATCCCACAAACGCTTTTCTCTTGCTGGTTTAGTAGACAATGGCCTTATTCACCCCCGGTAATACGGATTAACTCTAAAGACAATATATACGCTACCACTAAGTCAACTTTGGCACCACAACAATTCGTGACATGTACATTAGCCTGGTTTACGGACTGTAGCATCCATCACTGGTAGCAACAATCCTTT
>JAECUM010039708.1:0-33474 GCA_016617855.1 Megalonaias nervosa | reverse complement strand
AGAAGGTCATTAACTACTTTCAAAAGAGTAGTTTCAGTACTGTGGCAAGGGCGATATGCAGACTGTACATTACTAAAAAGACTGTGTGAATTCAGATGAGATACAAGTTGGGATAGAACAACTTTTTCTAAGATTTTTGACATGAATGGCAGATTAGAAACTGGGCGGTAGTTCTTTAAATCGTTATGGTCGAGTGTTGGTTTCTTCAGCAGAGGCTTTACAATGGCAATTTTGAATAATGATGGGAATTCCCCAGATGAGAGAGAGGTATTAATAACTTCAGTTAGTGAAGGCAATATTAGATCTAAGCAGTCAAGCAGCAGTGATGTGAGAATCGGATCAAGTTCACATGACTTTGGTGCACTCTTCATCACGACTGTACGTACTAAATCCATAGAGACAGGTTCAAATGCTGTTAACGGTTGCCGCTGAAATTCTGTATCGCAACTGTATGGTGACGACGAGTCAATTGAAATTGTGTTGTCAAGCTTATCTCTGGTGGTTTGTACTTTGTCACGGAAGAAATTTGCAAACAGGTCTGGAAGGTCGACTAGAGAGAAGGTAGTTGGAAGTGGTGTACATTTGCTCCTTGACATCAGCTTGTTAGTAATCTCGAATAGCTCTTAGCAGCTGGAACTTTCCGTGATCTTAGTACTGTACTGGGCTGATTTCGCTGCATGGACTATGTTTGTGACATTCTTCTTAGCGGCTTCATAGATTTGCTTTTGAATAGTGAGTCTGTTGGAAAGCCAAAGCCTCTCAGCTTTACGGCGGTCTCTTTTAGCAGTGCGAAGCTGGTCTCTAACACTGCTATACCACGGATAACACTTTTGAATTGATACTTTGCACTTGGTTGCTGGGGCATGTTTGTCAAGCAATGAACGCAGACAGTTATCGAGTTGTTCTGCTGTAGGAGGTAAGCTAGTTGTTAGGTTTGCTTGGATGTCATGCATTAGTTGGGTTCTGTTTATCATACGGAGGTTTCTCTTAGTAGCAAATAAAGGTGGATGGTTAGGGGCTGATACGTCAAGATGGCATATAATGCAGAGGTGATCTGATGGAGGACTGTAGAATATTATCATCAGGTCTATAAAGAATCCAGTCTAAAATGTGACCATGTTTATGGGTCGGTTGGCTAACTGACTGTTTGAGGCTGAAAACGTGAATGGAATCTAGGAGTTTTGATGTGTATGGGTTTCCAGGACAGTCAAAGTTCAAATCTCCAAGAATAATCAGGTTGCCACCTATCGAATTTCCATACCCCAGGAGATTCGGAAACTGCTCCAAAAAGAGAGATTCAGTCAGCTTATTTTTTCCACTAGAAGGGGGGCAGTAGAGGCAGAAAAAATGGACTGACCTTTTTTCCAGTGTGAGTGTGGTTTGGACTAGTTCAAACGATGTGTGGTAGAAATTGAAGGTTGTAGTGTGGTTAAGACGGTTGATCACGGAGTTCTTTGCGAGAGTGGCGGGGGAACGACTTGATGGAGTAACCGGTGGGTGTTAGATCCGCGCACTTGGGTTCGTAGCCTGATGTTTTAGCCATGTTTCTGTCAGGAAAAAGACGTCGATATTCTGATTGTTGATAAAATTAACAATTTCTGTGCGCTTTTCCGGTGGCCCTACTGATTGGGCATTGAATAATACGATGCGCAGTGGTATCTCTTGGATAGTTGACACAAAGGTTGACGATTTAATAGGGATTTGAATTAGGTTATCTAAATTAACGGCCGAATTTTTTAATTTCTGTGCCGGAAAGGGCGAAAGGGAGATAACTGGAATTCTTATTCCTGTTCTACGCCGGCCAGCTTTGAAACAACGCTTCTTTTTTCGCTTCCGTTTACTTTTAAGGAATGATGAATGTAGTCCCAGGTCGTTTTGTCTAGTGTACAATGTAGTGTGGAGAGCCAAGGAGTGGTCATTTAAAGCAATTAATGAGGGTCCATCATAGCATAAACGGGTGGACTGGCGAGTATCACGTGATGGCGGTTTGTTCAACAACAAAGGAAATTGTAGCAGTGGAGCAAGACAGCTGAGAAAAAGTCTAATTTTTCTCGTTTCCTAAACAAGAAGATGAATAAACACATTCGAATAGAATAGCCAATGCATGATGAACACAATAACGCAGACGAAGACAGACAACAAGCACATATGTCATGAAACACGGCACAAAAATCGGGGACAGCTGCTTCAAGCCAGTTCGCTCAGCAGTAAGAGGTTAGTGTTAGGACTGGTCGGCCTGGTGTCAGGATAATGTGACTGTGTGGGACATCATGCTACATGTCTGCGGCATGATGCCCCAGTGCTAGACATCACTATAAACTGCCACACTGCAGACATCGTAGCGATATGACTGAAAAATTGTTAAAGCTACGTTAAAAATCATAATCACATAATCACATCACGCTTCAAGCCAGTTAAGCGATAGCGGCCATCTTCAATGGACCTACGTTTTTTAATGCGTTCAAAGCTACGTTTTTCTCTATTAGCGTAGTAAGTCAATCAGTAGGTGTCATGCCTTGTGTATTTGTGTCTTTATCAGAGCTGGTTTACTAGATATTCACAACGCCACTAAATTTGTTCCTTTCACGTGATCCACACAAAAAATTATATCGTTATATTTGCAAGTTGGTCTTTAGACTGAACCTGATTATGAATATTTCCAAAACTAAGTTATCGTATTACTTCTCTCCTCGATTTTTATTCTGAAAGTAATTATACCGCACATCTTTCGAATGATAGTTCGTTTAGTCTAAGGTGGCTTTAATTATCAAATTGGGATAGCCTCTCCAAATAGCTAATTGTGTGATCAAGCATGTTGCCAGGTTTATCTAGTAAGACATAATAACTAAAACTTAACTCTTGTGCAGACAAAAAAAAACGTCCTACAAAAGAAGTAATCCAAATCTCAAAGGGAAAATTAAATGTATATACGTCAGCCAGTTTGCCTCAGGAGATTGAAATCTTTTTATCTTTAACAGATGCATAGTAAATATTTAGAAGATTATTACCTATCTAAAATTCTTCAGATTTTTCCTCTCGTGTTTGCCTAACTGGGTACCAAATTAGAGTAGTGATATTATATACTCACAACTGTGTATCCCATATTACGGAACCTTTGTACTATAACCGGAATGAGGCGTTAATATACAAGGATTGAAAAGTTCAAGTCGGTATATCACTCGCCACTCGTGACAATACATAATGCTTCCACTTCCCGAGAGAAATAGTTGCGTATAATCTATTCAGAAAATGTAGATTTCCTTTCTATTATATATTTTCCAAAAGCAAAACTAGTCGATTTGCATGAATGTTCTCCATTCTTTACCATTGCGAGTAACAGCCACATTATTAGATCGATAAAAAGAAGTTCCCAAATTTTAAAATGATTTTTGGCCAGCAACGTTTCACATATTTAACATTCATATATCATGCTCTAAATTGTGCATTTTGTCCAAAAATGACTTTATAATATATTTTTATTTTTGTTAACACTATTCTTGCGCGGATTGATACTATTGTGATGGGGTAATGTATAAACTTCACAGAGTGGTTGTATCTGAGAGAATTCAGAATATAACATCTTTAGACAATAAATTTTAATGATTATGAATTTACTTATAAGGATTTTCGTTCATTAGTTTGTTGATTTCTAAAATCTAAAGTGAGTTTTTGTGTGGCCTTGGCAAGCTTGCTGTCTATTTCGACAGAAGATGATGTATCACATTTTTGATTGTCATTTAATTTCGGTTTGCAACTAACTCTAATCAACGCCTGATTTATCTATCGTTTTCAAACTCGATTGTGATGTGATTTAAAATTGATTCTTTTTAAAAAGCTTATTACTATAGTCACCATTTTTTTAAAAAGTGTGTACCGTTTGTTGTACTGTATTATAGGTAAACAGTACAACATAGGTGACGACGCATATCAACAAGTCACTATAATTCCCATGATTGAAGTGAACGTTTTAATGTTTTTAGTTCGTTTTTAGACATTTCCTTACGGCATCTCACTGACTGTATAAATGTACACTTGGGGGTATACAGCTGACACATTTTAAAATGTGTACAAATTGTTGTGTAGGGACAGAATGGGATTGAGAGAGAGAAGAAGATGATAAATGAACAGGCTTAAATATAGAAATACAGGTCTGTATAACTTACGTAAGAACAGATATATTTCCCAAATGGGTAAAAATGTAGTTCCACTATGGCGATAGCATTTGTCTCCAACTAACAATTTTAAATATCTCGCTATGAAATATACAATACATTGAATATTTCGGCATCACGCTATCAAATGGATCTTACACATGTGCTCTTTTAAAGTGAAATTTATTAATCTGATCAAATAATTTCAAATGTGTGCTGGCAGAAATAATTAAACAACTCGCTTACTCATTCAACTTGAAATAAGTACTCTTCTAAAATCATCTATGCAAGCATTATTTTCTCATGACATTGTTCTTCTTCTATTGCAAAAGTGGTTTTTGTTTTAAGACAAAGTGGATTATATTATCACTTAGCTGTATGACCTGAGAGATAATGTTCCCCATGCAGATGGATGTACAAGTAATATTACTTTAGTTCCTGGTCTGTAAGACCAACATTACGACATGACTGATCTCCGTACACAACCTAGCAATTATCTAATGTGTGAAAAATAGCTCCAGCTGCGATTGCCTGTATTCAAGAAATGCTTAATTTTCCATAAGAGATTGATTTCCTTTAGTTTCGCATCGCGGTATTGATTTCTGTGTTCTTGATGACCACAGTAAATTTCCGCTTCCCGCTAAAAGAAAATCAAAATTTGCAATAGTCGCTATACGATTTCCCATGCACGGAACCAGTTCATGAATGCTCACGAGTCTGTGCTTCAACCAGTACAAACACTTTTAAACTCTTCACTTTTATTACTGAATCAGCCAGATGCTAATTTTATAGCGTAATAGGTTTTCTGTGGGAACATGTGTTGAAGGTATTTATGGTGCAAAGTTCCGTTAGATGAATCTTCACCAATGAAACAATACATGCAGTAAATAGACCGCCCGTGTTCGGACCATCATGTACTTGGAGGGAGAATGTCACCCAAAAATCTTACTTAGATTTCCATAGTTGATGAAAACATGTTAAGTCTCTGAGAAAAGAGTTCAATTTTATAAAACAAACATTATTCATGAGAGAGAAGCGAGTAACAAACGTTTTGTTAGAACTGAGGTTAAAATGTTCATATTAGTGTACAATAGTTTCCGTTGTGAAAATTTCCTAGGAAGTTAAGCTTGATTTGCACTTCCGAAAAAAGTAAAATAACCGACAGGCATGTATTTATATCCAAGTTCTGAAGAACTATCTCGTACTATGCTTTGGCTTCAGTCTATGTAAGTATGGTAACTAATATAGATTTCATCAGGTTTCTACAAGAGTTTGTTTAACATGTGGACATCTTACACAAGCACTTCTCTATACGAATATACATGTGTCTACTATTCCGATGCGTAAGGTCGTCAAATGATTTCGTTTTGTTTGGATTGATTCTGTGTTCTACTGTATGAAGGTTTCGTTTGTGCCGATGCAATCGGAGTGAATTATCATGTCCATTGACACACCACTGTACACCCAGGAAGATCTGATGATAGAACTGAAACACTGCACTCTTCAGGTCGCCGGTCCGATAAGGTGACCATTCAGCCACCGCAGCTTCAAGAAAGTGAATATGCATAACGAAAGATTACACTATATGATTTCCACAGAATAATCGTCACATTGTTGACGACATAGTTAACGCTTACGTCACCAGAAATATAATATATATGGCCTGTTTGCACTAACGCAGGCAAAGCAAAATACCAACATGGAACTTGAATACTCCCATTACAAGGAAGACTTTCAAGCAAGCAAACACTCACATATATTTAACTACTGTCAGGATCTGTGTGGCCAGTCGTTGCATCTACACAGTACATATCGTTGGTTCTCTTTGACATCGGCGCTGAACAGTTACAAGTTGGGACGTCGTCGAACTCAACTTTAAGACTTTCTTGAAACAGGCTCATTGTGAACGTACTTTCTCCTTATTTACGTTTCAGCAATTATTCAAGTTGTCATTTGCTATTAAGAAACATGTTATTAACGCATAAATGAGGCAAAGTCAGTTAAATGTTTTGAAATATTGAGCTAGTATTCGATTTACTTTGGGCATAACAAAACTAGAACTTATGGAATTCTTCTTACATCTTACTGGAACAAAGGTGTGGCGTCCTGCATTATGCCTTACATAAAGTCTTTGTTCATATAACCAGAAAATGATCATTGGTATCACAACCAACTATACCATGATACATCCAAAACCCATATCTGATTTCATGATCCATACAAGTCTACAAATAGTCGATATTTGGTATTCCTGGTTTTATTCATTTTCCTTGTTCATTTGCGATTGAAATTGACAAGAACATCTGTATTACTGCTCGTGACATTGCTTTTTTCTTAACACATACAAGTGTCTCTGCCTCCCCGTAATGGGGCGCTCTACTTATATTATGAACTTCTGAGAGAGTGGCGAGTGTAAGATGTAATTGTTTACATTTGCAGCATGCACAATGAAGAAAATATTAGTATACCTCTATGTTACTTTTATGTAATGTCGCTGAAATTTTTATTGGATATTGTACTTGTGGCAATTGTACATAATATATAAGTACACGGCTAACTAAAATGACTTGCCCCTTGTGTTCAAAAGATCAGCCTGAATTAGTGTAAATTACGCTATTTTTCGCAATTATTAAAATGGAGAAAAGGAATTTTGCCAGACTAGTCAATACCAGCTGTAGAAAGTACAATGAATATATATTTAAAAAGAGTTATTGGTTCTTTTTTTAAAATTTACCTCTGAAGTCCAGGACGTGAAAATGACCAAGCGGAGCTCGCTGATTATTTGAGAGGTGCATATCTGAACTAAGGCCAAGCTGTATACTCTATAACCCATATTACACACATCAATCATACACCAAAATAAAGGGAATCCAAAGTTCCTTGAACAAATTAAGATATATTTAGTCTTTTTTGAACAAAATAAGATATACAAAGCCTTTTTTAAATAACCAGTATAAGCAGTGAAGAAACCCGAGGAAATTCTTTTTGTTTAAAATTCTAACCCTATGCAAAATACGAAAGAGGGTCATCTAAGTTCCTCCTTTAGGTCAACAGAAGTCTCTTTATTGCTGAAAAAAAAAACGATACCGTCGCGTTACCAGTGATTGCCTACTTCATTCAGGATAGCTTGCCTTAGCAAACATTATATTTTCTTCTATTATGTTCAAGAAAATTGTTTTTTTGCTAACGTAATTTCATATTCCTTCTATTGATATTTCCTTAATTTCTGTACCATTTCCTGATTATCATTTTCCGGTTCCATCTTTAATGGAATATATGCTTACACTATACAGCAATCTAAATCAAAATTGTTCTTGTGCAGTGCAGCTGTAAGAATATATCAGTTAGATCCTTCAAATAGCTTAGTCTTAGCTAGTTTTTTGTCCATAATTTAAACTGTAAGATAGCATCAATAATTATGCAAGCTGGTAGAGGTATAGGAGATTGTGATACACGTGGCTGTGCTTTTGTTTTTCTTTTCTCTGGGGGAAAATAATTTCACGTGCTGCAGCAATACAATGTTTTTTATCTAAAGAAAATATTTCCCCGCAATACGTCTGAATTACTTAATGCGCTCTTTGCTGGTTAACATCATAGACAGGAAACAATTTTTTTCTAAGACGCCGTTAAATTAAGGGATAGTATTTAGTGCTCAGAAAAAAAAGAAATAATTTCTTATATGCATCTTTGTTTAATAGACAGTTTTAAACTTTGCGAACATTCAGTAAAGAAACTGAATCGTTCTGAGAAAAGCAATGTACATTCAACCAAATGTGTGATAGATACAATTATTTGTGACTGGATACAAATTGATTGATGCACCATTTGAATTGAATTAGAAAGAAATAACATGATATAATGAGAGGTTGACTAACTCTGCCCTAGATTATTTTTACTAGAAAATCAATGTACATAGGTATTTGGTAACCAATAAACATAGCATTCTTCTGATAAATGATTATGACAAAATATATGACCAAATAAATTTTAGCATTAGAAGTATCTACCTGCTTTTACGGGCTGGAAACATTTTTCTGAACTCAGCTGTGTTGTTTGCTTGTAACGCAAAGCCCCCACGTCAAGCATATTACCAAAAATTAAGTATTATGTAAGGTGCAAACAACCATGAGTGACACAGCCCATTAAATAAATCCATACTGTACAATATTAGAGATGTTAAATATCCAGCCGCAAGTTATATTCTACTGGTTTAGAATCTGTTAATTCTTTCCTGCCTTAATAACATTTTGAACGACTTGCGAAAAGATTTATGCATAACCATAACTTTAGACGGAATCGGTGACCCAATTATCATTTATCTCGTGTTTCCGAATATGATAACAGTTGAAATTCATATTTGACACAATGTTTTTGTGTATCTTAATTTCACCAACTTTATAAAGATTCTCTGCAAGAAGAATAAGCAGTACTTTACCTGTGAAACAATATTATACGTAATAAATGTATACGATATATGCTATAAACAGCATATTTACTAATAAGCAAACTGCTCCTCCGCCAAGGCGACGAGTTCTCGATTTTATTATTGTAGGGGCAGGATCCAGATATGCCTTTGTTTTCTCTTGCAAAAAGTTGCAAATAAAAATGCGACCTACTTGGGGAAAAATGATCATGTTTGATCTGTTAGAAAGTGAATAACATTTTTTCCACCATATAAAAACTGAGCAGGGACTGAAAAGCCAGATAAGTGCTTACGAGACGCTTGCATACAACCACTCGGGATGACGAGAAAAAGGGGATTATTTTCTTTCTCTTCTTCATCTTTTTGAAAATAATGGTATTCCATTATCTATAAGATGTGGGAAAATCACAATTCATCCTCGGAATTAGATCTGCTACTCATGTGATAGTGACGAAGGCGCTAAACATATCGGCTTTGCTGCAAAGTCTTGATAAAAAAGAATATTTAATACTTAATTGCAGGTGCTTTACAGTGTGATGGGTTTATATCATTCATACAGATAATGTTTATCTTTAGAGTGAGTCTAGTATTTTCACTTCTTTACATGTTTTTACGTTACTTGACCAGTTAGTTCTATAAAATAACTTCGCAATTACGCCCTAAATTGTTTTCTGCTCCAAGTTATTAATTTGTTTTAGAGATGTGCAATAGATAGTGTTTCTTCAGAGATAACACGATAAATTACGGCTTTCTGCAAAGAGTGTACTAGGATGACTCTATGGTCTTAAATTAAGTATTAGGAAAGAGTAACAAGCAAAAATATTTGTAAAATTCAACAAATAATTTATTTCCCTAGAATACAGAGTGAAAATGTAAAACGAACTTATAGTATTGCGAAATAGATCCAAACTAATCATAGTATTACAAACACGAGTTCTAATGATTAAAGGTCTGAATAAACTTGAGTAGAAATCCAAATTAAATCCAGCGCTGGAAATGTTGATGTGCCTGTGATGGCCTGTGTCATGGTGATGTGCCAATTGTCTTTTAATGATCACAATAATACAATCCAAGAATATATCCTTAGTTGAAATTTCACTAAAGATTCAAGTCTCTATTTCCAAGAATGTTATTTTTATGAGCACTTATTTTCCAGTGAATACTTAAGTTGAAATAAAACAAATTCCAGGGCAAATGAAATACTCGACACAATAAAGATTCTGCCTCAAGTTCTTATAGCACGAATTAATAATTTCTAGAAAAGCAAGATTATATAGTCCCCTGCTTAAGCTCAGGTCACAAATTACATTTTCTAAAAGAAAAATTATTTCCAAAAGGAAAATTTCACTCAAGAATGCTCCTAATGTCTACAAGATGAAATCTTAGTTATAATTAGAAGGTCAGTTACTAAAATTATAAAATTGAATGTGGAATACATCAGGTAGGCCAGGTATATTTATATGGGAATTCCAATAACCTAGAATCAGAACCAAATAAATATCTTTACTTCTTTTAATAGTGATCCTAATATTAAACCCATACTCATAGAGAAAATATTGGCTGTGTATTAGTTGTTTACAGACTTAAAAAAAAATCAAATGATTCAGGTCAGATAGAAAATGGACTTGATTTTGGACAAGGTCAAGTCCAAAATACAATTGTCTATAGCAAATAATGAAGTTAAGAAAATAAAAAACTAACAAACAATGCAAATTAAATATACATTACACATCACCTGTCATAAAAGGTAATTTCTTTTATGTATCACTATAAAAAATTGCACACTTGTCGTAAACGTTAAATGTTTTTTATGTATAACTATACTAACTGAGCTAATCAGCTGCATTATATTGTAATCCTTTCTGTTTAAGAAAAATCATACATAATTTGTCTTTGATTTTCACGGATGTTTGTTTTACCAGCGAAGAATGTTACTTTCATTCAGCAGAGAGCACCGTTGAAACCTAAGCTGAAAATAAAATGAGCTCAGCCTCTTGACTTGTGCTCAAGAAAACAAGAACACGTATGATTCGGAAAGGTCAAGTGCAATAAAATTTCCAATTATTTCATTAAAATGCAACTATTTCCATAAATGCAACATAACCTATGTTCATTGTTTTATATGTTTGGTCCACGTCATTGGCTAACATAAGTAAGATGATCCGGGTGAATCTGAACTTATAACTATTGCACGGGAATTCACTAAACATTTAGAAAACTTATGGAAATAAATAAAATACTTAATTAGTACGGTCAAACTTCATAATACTGTTCCATATTGAATGAAGCGTGCCAGAACGTTTAGCAATCATAACACTTATAGAAGATGTCCATGTTAGGTCGCCTAATGAATTGGCCATACAATCAGTAAAACATCTTATTTTGCCTTTCATCAGAGTATAAGTATGTTCAGAAAATAAGAGTATGTGTAGGGGTAGGTGGAGGTGGGTCAATGAGTTGAATGGCATATGTATCTATTGTGTGGAGTTTTCTTTGGAAATTTGTACCCAATAGTATGCAAAATATTTCTAAATAATTGTAATGAAAACATTTCTAATTTGTTTTCGGAGAGGGGATTAAATAATAAAGTTTTACAAATAGGTTTATTAATATGCAACTAACCGTAGAAAAGGTACTGTAAAGGTAAACGGATATTTTTTTATTGAAAGGTTTTATCAAAACTCCGGAAATAATCAAATCTATCCAAGATAATGAGTTTCTTTCGTATGAAGCCAGATCATTACTTTTAGTTTCGCATAAATTGATGATCGTGTATTTGCTCATAACAAAACTGTACGTCTGATGCGCAGATGCGGAAAAACAGGAAGTATATGCCTTTAATCACATGATGCTCTGAGTATTTCCACAAGTTTGGAGCTTTTCAAGCTAATAGTAACCTGCATGTCTTGAACTTCCACATTTTGATAGAAACGGCAGAAAAATTCTTGTCGTTGTACTGTAAAACTCACCTCGCGCTTGATGATCAGTGTATAAGACAACAGGAAATGCCTTTTTCATCTGATGTGCATTTATGTCTGAATATTTCAGATAAGAAATATACGCCAATAATGTTTACAATATCAACTTAAACACTTCTGAGTTTGTTTTGTTTTCAAACAATAAGAACTGACTGACTCATCTGACTGTTCCTTGATTTGTACCCTTCCCCGCATAAAATCTGTACGACGTATAAATAATAGAGCTATCAGTGATGTACTTTACACTACAACACCCTCGGCAGGGCCTTAAACGAACGAACTCTTGTTTGGAATCCAAAGTAGAGAGCAATCAGTACACATATCAGCTCTAAATGATCACGTAGAATGGTGTAAAAATCAATATTTTCAACATATAAACACATGACACATTTGGTTGAAATAAAACATTCCCCAATAAAGTGATGCTGCAGAAACCAAACTAGGATGGACAGTTGATCGCCATAACTCCTCTGACTGATAATATAAAATGCTGGAAATTACACTTGGTTAAGTTCTGAGCAGTATAATGCAGAAGGCAAACTTTGGTTGAAATCCACGCAGTATTTAGTAACGTAATGCTGCAGCAAAGCTTAGTCAGGTGGTTGGGTAATCCGGAGTTTTAGCTCTAACAAAAATACATAGTTGAAATCAAGCTCATTCAAAGGGTAATCAGTGTAAAGCAACGTGCCAAATCTGATTGCAAATCATTATGTATTGGCAAAACTGTATAGTAGAAACCACAAGCCTGGAGGAGAAGCAACCAGCGGACATAACTCATGTAAACAAATCCTACTGACGCGTTGAATGATGAAATTGAATTGGGGTAAATAAGACCAGTGTCATTCAGTCGAATCACTGAACAATAATGCAAACAAATTTGTAGATGTTCGGAGCTGGAAAAGAGTGAGAAACGTCTAACTTGTGAATTCTAATGTTGTTGAAAAAATGAAAGCGAAATTCCCGCGCAAAATATTATTGTTATTCGGCTAAATAAACTAGTTGAAACTGAGACAATACATTTTACTTGATGGCCTGTGGAGAAACAGACACAATATTCTCCACCTGAAAATTACCAGGTTAGGAAATTGGTCCTCAACTTCATTGATTATACAAAATATTGAAAGTCTATCCAATAAGCGTAACCTTAATCTTTGTAGAGAGATACACCGAATATAAAACGTATTTAAGTCCGACTTCGCAGAGGCAAACTACACGG
The DNA here is from genome assembly GCA_016617855.1 of Megalonaias nervosa. NCBI lineage: Eukaryota > Metazoa > Mollusca > Bivalvia > Unionida > Unionidae > Megalonaias > Megalonaias nervosa. The sequence continues at coordinate 20,706 of JAECUM010039708.1, read as the reverse complement.
TCGGTTTGATACGTTCTAGTATTTTATTATTAAACTAATTGGCCATTTGAAAAGATATTTAAAACAATGCATCTCACACAATAATCAATATATCAAAATATATATTGATATAACACTAAATATAATTAAAGCCATGTACATATAGTGCGGCCACTGTTGGGAATATTGTTGTCGACCTAGACCCTTGCCCCTTACAATGTTTACATCAGTAATATAACTATAATATGTGGCTATAGTGTGAAACCTTTGCTGGTGCATGGTAGTAAGTGCGGAAGAAATGGCGCTTCTTCAGTTTAGCAGGTTCCTACTTTCCAATCCAAGCCATACGAAATGTAAACCCGATCTTAATCGTTATTTACCGTACTGTTTAATGGTATGCAAAGATTTAAATCGATGTAATCGCCTAAGCTTCATTACCACATATTTACCAAGATTTGCGTCAATTGTTTGATGTATCTTGTCATACGGTTCTTATAGTGTTGAGTAGTAAATAATTCATTCTAATATCTGTCCCAAGTTATCGTTTACATGCTTGTTTTAATTATTTTTTATAATGATTTTCCTAAGCTACAGTTTAGATTTTTCTCTTCACATTTTAAGGATTATACTGTAGTATATCATAATACCTACATTAACGTTTTTCATGTTCTACAACTTGTTTGCTAAATTTATATGTGTGAAAATAAGTGTTTACCGGTAATTCGTGTTCAGTATTTACTCAGTTCCTTTCTTAGTATCGTTTTGGCGTGTATTCGCCTTTTCATCAGATACCGTACATAAAACAAAGAAATCACCAAGTCCAGACGAAAATACAAGACAATGTGGAGCTAGCCACTTATAGCAGTAGACACGTTGATTCAAGGCAAGTAGAACATCTCAAAAACTGCCTGGATGACAACTATTTTGAATTGCATCAAGCTATTAAGTACACAATGCTTTTCAAAATAATCACTCAGCGAAATGGCTTGTGTTTGCACTGTGAGCATCATGTGTTCTCAAAAATGGCCTTAGGACATGAAAAATGCATGTATAATTTTGGGGGTGGGGTGCATCAACCTTTTTAGTCTAAGAATTTCTACTGACTTGTCAGGTTAAGTGAATGATATTCTTACGTTTGCTTTATTATACCTATCCAAAAATATTGACCTTGTATTTTATTGTTATGAATTTTTATATTAGGCAGGTGTATGCAACATTAAATTTGTGCATAAAAACTGTCCCTTGCACACTCAGTTTGGATGATGACCTAGAAAACCGACTATTGCCCACATTTTCAACATATTATTTTCCGCTGCTTTGTTATTCACATCATTTTCAAAAACACATATATTTATTAGTTAAAGAAAAGTTTCATCTTCGAAAGCAAGCAAGCGACAGTCGTAGTGCTTAAATAAAACATTCAAATTGTACCGGATATCTCTAATCATTCAGTCATCGGTATACATAATTACACAGTACCTGGCATCTGCAAAGGACGTGTTTTAATGTTCGCTACGCTGATTGAGATTAAATGCAATATGAAACAGTTATTAAATATTTCGCCGCAGGAAGTAATACAGCAATCACAGTTATATTAGACACAATGCCCGAGGGTTACATATAATTCGTGTAAACTGAACATCAAATGTTCAGCTTGAGTGAGGAGAATGTCATTCAATTTCTATTCAAATGCCATTTATGTAAATTCCAAAGCTATAGGCATCGAATGCCACTTATGTCTATCAAGCCTTACTATATTTGTTCCGCTGGAAAATACTACCATCCTTAATTGTGTTCCATTAGAGCAGACGATTTGAAAAGAACCTCGATAGACAACATAACTTATGTTGAATGACATGTATGTAAGTATATATTCATGCTCCTGCAAAAATATCTCTATTAATAACTCCTTGAAAACAGTATAGCATGATGACGTGTGTTGATAGCTTAATAATAATAATAATAATAATAATAATAATAATAATAATAATAAGAAGAAGAAGAAGAAGAAGAAGAATAATAATAATAATAATAATAATAATAATAATAATAATAATAATAATTAGTATTATTATTAGAATAATAATAATAACAACAATAATAATAACAACAATAATAATAATAATTAGAATAATAATAAGTAGAAGGATAATAATAATAATAATAATAATAATAATAATAATAATAATAATAATAATAATTTGAAGAATGATAATAATAATAACATAAATAATAATAATAATAATAATAATAATAATAATAATAATAATAAGAAGAAGAAGAAGAAGAAGAAGAAGAAGAAGAAGAAGAAGAAGAATGATGATAAACTACTCCGACCTATTAGGTGCAGCTCCAGAAATGCTTTTCTAGACATAATAACATAATTAAGTGTTTGGTGTTTAATTTATAATGAATATAAGACGTCAATTATGCTGTTGTTTAAATCGACTTGAAACAATCTTACAGATTCCCAGGTGGCAGTGGCGTATCTTGGGGAGGGCAGGGGGGACAGTTGTCTCCGGGCGCCATGTGCCAGGGGCGCCAGAATGAGGAAAATACAACTATTCGTTATCTCAGATGTACTCGAAGGGGGCTCCAAGTTTATGTTTTGTCCCCGGGCGCTAAGTAAGGGGGCGCCAAGTTTATGTTTTTTCCCCGGGCGCTAAGTACCCTCGCTACGCAACTGCCAGGTGGTAAAGCAGCTTTTATCATTCAGTCATCAACATTTGTGTCCAGATATACTGTAAAATGTATTTTCTAACGAAATTAATAAAGTATCGACGTCACTCATTTTCTCCAATCATTTAGCAACCATCAACATACCACCACTATGACGTCTTTTAGCATTCATTAAAATAGCACCACTGTCACGTCTTGCAGTATTCATCAAATATCACCACTATTATGTCTGGTAGTAATTATCAAAATAGCACCTCTGTCACGTCCTTTAGCAATCATCAAATATCAACACTATCAAGTCTTGTAGCAATCATCAAAATGACCCCACTATCACGTCTTGTAGCAATCATTAAATATCACCACTATCACGTCTTGTAGCAATCATCAAAATGCCACCATTGTCACGTCTTGTAGCAATCATCATAATATCACCACTATCACTTCTTGTAGCAATCATCAAATATCACCACTATCATGCCTGGTAGTAATTATCAAAATAGCACCACTGTCACGTCTTGTAGCAATCATCAAATATCACCACTTTCACGTCTTGTAGTAATCATCAAAATGCCACCATTGTCACATCTTGAAGCAATCATGAAAACAGCACCACTATCACGTCTTGTAGCAATCATCAAATATCACCACTATCACGTTTTGTAGCAATCATCAAAATGCCACAATTGTCACGTCTTGTAGCAATCATCAAAATAGCACCATTATGACGTCTTGTAGCAATCATCAAATATCACCACTATCACGTTTTGTAGCAATCACCAAAACACCGGAAATATCACGTGTTGTGGTAAAATGTTTGTATCTGATGGTGAAGTCAGTTTGTAAAAAAGATTCGGCGGAATTGTTATGTTCAAAAATGTACACAAACCTATCGTTATGTATATCTATATTTTTTGTAACTCCTGGTAAATAATTTTATGAGATTTTTGTAATTTTTATTCATGGCTGTAAATTGTGCAAAATGTCTTTAGCTAAATATTTCCTCGTGACCTGAATCTGTTTGGAGCATAGTAGTTACATAGGAACTATAAACAGATGCCTACGTATGTTTTGGCAATTATTAATAATACTCTTAATAAGACTTAATGGCGCTTTTGGCTCAATTTATCATTGGCTGATGGGGTTTCGATGTTTCTGGAAGTATTCAGTAACATCTCATTGGTTGGTATTAGTCACATGAATAGGCAAGTTCAACGCAAATGAGTAGTAAGATCCATCACGTGGGGTCCATTGCGAAATATAGTCGGAATAGACAGTGGTATCTAGAGAGAGAACTAAGCAATCTATTTCATTCCTATTTTGGAGTCATTTTCACTTCTTGTGTTTCTGTTGTAAGTCTGTATACGTGTTTTATGTTGTACTTAGATATTATTCGAGAGGAAAAACATTTGTTTGGACTATTCAGTGGCAAGAGAAAGTGCTCATTATGTGGACTTTAATACTATTCTTGAGCTTTGATAAATTGTTCGAAGGAATTCTTGACAACGCCAACTTGATAACGTCACGGTTCTTGGAGAACCAGTACATTTCCGGTTTCGAAATTTATAGGGAACTTTTAATTTAGTTAGATTTTAGGTCTTTCGTAGACCTTTATAAGGATTAATTTGAATTCGCTTCATAATACTTTAAGTTTCTCTCACATATTTGATTTATAACATTCATAATTAACTTGTTTATTATGTTTCACAAAGCTTGGTGGTTTTGCTTTATTCTGTTAATTAGTTTGTGACCATACAGTCGTAACACCTATAAATAGCATAGCGATAGAAGAGAATTGTTATAGTGCAAAAAATGCACACAGACCTATAAACAGCATAGTGATAGTACATACGTGTTATATTGAAAAATGCACACATACCTAGAAACAGCATAGCGATGGTATATAATTGGGGTAAGGTCATGAGACTTTCATGCTTAGAGTGCCAAAACGTGTTAACTGCTGCTGAAGAAAAATGTTTTCTATGCATCATTCTATAGTACATTACTTATAAACTATTTTGTCCTATATATAACTATTTTACTATTATTTTTCAGGTTTTCTTAATCAAGGTTTCGTGAATATAGGCAATTGAAACATTAGTTTAAACACGTTTTATTGCCTTAATATGAAAGTCAAAAGAATTAGAGCTAACTTGTATAACATATTAGTTCTTGCCCCATATAAATTACATATCCAGTATACATGAAAGAGGTTGTATATTTACTATTTGATATCGAACAAACATACATGCTATGAGCAGAATTTCCTTATATAACTGGACGTATGCAAGAAAAAAAAGTGCTTTCAGTTTTTAAAAAATACCTTTTATGTGGTTGCTTTATTACAAATCCGGCTTTTTCTGGTTTGGCTCTGTTAATAATTGCAACAAAAATGAAAAACTCAGATAATGCTGTAGAAAATTAAACAAACATGCAATGCTGTAGAGCATTAAACCAACAGATGATGTTGTAGAAAAATAAACACACGAATGATTTTTGTAGAATATAAAAAACAAAGATGATGTTGTAGAAAATTAAACACAGATGATGTTGTAGGAAATTAAACACACAGATGATGTAGAAATTAAACACTGATGATGCTATAGAAAAAATAAACATTTACAGACGATCACGATCCATTAAACAAAACAGGTGTCGCTAAAAAAATTCAAAGCATACTACTGTACAATATTAAACTCACAGGTGACCATGTAGAAAATTAAAAACATAGATGATACCGCAGAAAAAATAAACACAGATGATGCTGTAAAAAATGTGTTCACTCTCGTTGTTAAGATGGTGATTTACTTCAAATAAATCAGCGATAAAATTAACGTCAGTCTTTTAAGTAATATCGTCAAAGATCGAAGGTAATTATCCTTCACGATATTTATTTTATCTTGGTCAGTATAATGTCTTTTTGACATTATGTGGTCGTTCCATTAGGGTCATATTCATGTATATGATTATCTCTTCGCCGTTTTACCGTTTTGCTAATATTATTGCGTTTTCCCTTTTTCACTTTTAAATATTCACTTATCAGTATTGCTAGTAGAAATCAAGAGGCAGTCTTACCATTGCAGCTGTAGCTATGTCAGTTTTCTGTATCTGTACCTCTTTCTTTACTATCTGTCAAATATTTGGCAGTTGTGGCTCATGCATCAGTATCCATCGCTTAATGCAACGGTTATAATTTTCTTCATACCGCAGTAAAATCATGACCAGATAGAAAATCTTTCTACTGCAATTGGGTATACAAGGAATTTGTATGAAGTTTATATGTGTGAGTGTGTGTGTGTGTGTGTGTGTGTGTGTGTGCGTGCGTGCGTGCGTGCGTGCGTGCGTGTGTGTGAAGCCATCATTATCGAAAATCTTTCTACTGCAATTGGGTATACAAGGAATTTGTATGAAGTTTATGTGTGTGTGTGCGTGCGTGCGTGCGTGCGTGTGTGTGTGTGTGTGTGTGTGTGTGTGTGTGTGTGAAGCCATCATTTGGAAACGCCTAATTTTCTTGAACATCCTATCAGTTACAAGGGGTTTTAAAACTGAAATTCATTTTCGATTGCCATTATTCAAGAACTTGTTAAACCTCAGCATGAATTGATTTCCTTTATTGCACCTTTATTTTCCTGCATTGCACTGTTGGTCTTTAGTAGTTACACCATGGTCAACTTCCACGTCTTGCCAAAGAATATTCTAATTCGAAATAAATTTAAATGATTTTCAGGTCGCCATGCTAATCAATAATACACACAAGTTTGTTCATAAAATAATTCCAGACCCCTATAAATCTCCACTTTTATTATTCAGCCAGCCATGCGTTAATTTTACAGCCTAAAAGTTTCTCAGCGGGAGCAAAATGTAAGTGAAGATTTTTCCGTGTCGATTTTCGGTAGCGGTATCTTTGTCAATTAAAAAAATAAAACGTTAGATGAATATTATATTCTGGGATGAACTATTTCCCTGTTTTTAAAAATAATGTTTCGAAGAAAGGGAGTCTACCCTCGAAATGGCTGTGCTGTGTTTTCCAATACCGAAACAATTATTTTAAATTCTGGAAGAAAGCAAATTTAATATTCTAAAATAGATTTTACTCATGCAAACAAACAAGTAATTTACTTTTCTTTTGAGTTTTGTAAAATTGACAGATTAATGTACTGCTATGTTCTGTTTCAAGAAAATTGCCAAGCAGTAGACGTTCTCGGAGTTGAGGACAAATGGCATATTCCTTTGTCACTGTATTATTTGTATACATTTGGGGGGGGGGGGTTTATTTCTGAATATACAATGATCGTAGCCACTATAGGTGTTGAAAATGTTTTCTCAAGTTAGTTTAACTTTTTCACAGAAGCACACATGCAAGTATCTATAAAAACAAATATGCTGTTTTATGTTACTGATGCGAACCAAATAAGTAATTTATTTTTCATACGACTTGCATATACTATCAATGTGTGTGTGTGTGTGTGTGTGTGTGTGTGTGTGTGTGTGTGTGTGTGTTATTTTTGTCTACTGGGAAGACCTTGCTTACAAATATTTGTAAGTTATAAATTCATGTCATTTACGTCAATCTGAGTTGATTTACGCCTAGTACAGTACTGTAGTTCAGCTACTTGTATTCAAACTTGTTCGTCTTGTTCATTTATAGAGGGCCGAATTAGGGTTATAAGGGGTCTAAGGCTAACAGGATGGAAGGGCCCTAGTACATATTACATATTGTAATGGAGGGCCTAAAGGAAGGGCAATAAAATATGAAGGCCTAAGGCCATAGCCTTATTAGCAATTGGGTTTATTCGCCCTGCATATATACTAGATCTCTTCTTGGAGATGAAGATATTTGTTTAAAAAATATATTATTTTTAGTTACTTGTGTGTGCGTCGCTATTTACATATTTTGTTACATGAGGCAGACCTTGCTTTAGGTCTTAAGGTTACTGAACAGTGTGTATCTTGCCGCGGTGTCACCCAGCTTTTCTGACCAATTCACCACACACACACACACACACACACACACAAAACATAATATTCCAATACCATTTTGTGTATGATACGATATACTAGTGATAGAGCTTAGAATATATGCTCATAACAAAATTAAATATATTTGTTGTATACCTGTATTGGTAGCTTAATTGTTTGCTTGTTTGTTTTTTGAAGTGAGAAGAAACAAATTTATCTTGTTCTATGTGCCAAATCGGCTTTCCAGCTATGAGATGTTTGAATCCAAATATGACACATATACTAATAGACGAAAGTATTCCTTATCAATTGAGCCACCAACACTTGACTTAAATGTCTGCCGGCCAGACTGTGTAAGAAGGGACAGTTCGATCTCCAACGTTTCTGCTAATTCGTGAACTTTTGAGAGAGAGAGAGAGAGAGAGAGAGAGAGAGAGAGAGAGAGAGAGAGAGAGAGAGAGAGAGAAATGCAATATAATCCCTACTGGAATAGATCCAAATATGCATTTGAAAATACCAGATCAGTACGTTTTACAAAAATACCTTGAGTGTCACTTACATTATAACCTTATTACATCCAATGACGATAATCAAGAAGTTATCAATAATGGATTCACTCGCAAAGTACTTGTTGGCAACAGGCATGCATAGAGGATCTCAAATGGGTAATGATTCTATATTGAATTTATGAAACGAGTTGAATAATGTCCAGCTTTTGCCAGCCTTGGCTAGCAAAAGCGGACATTATTCAACGAGTTTCATAAATTTAATATTAAATCATTACCCATTTGAGATTCTTTTTATCACATAGCTTTTATTTCAGTGGAAATTATTTAGATAGACAGAAGAACGAATACTTTCGTTCATTCTGACAGACGGTGCACCTTTCATTTGTTGTGCATAAAATATTGTCAAAAAACAAAGTTGAACTGGTAAAAGTAGATTGTACTTTTTTGCAAACTATAAATCAAAGAAAAAGCTTCCATCCGAATAAACAGAACATTTTATAACGACAAAATCATTTTCCAAAACAGAATGATCAATGCGATGTGATGCCACATTGTTTGATACGGTGCACAGAAGGCCTAGAGTACATGTTTTACCCTAAAATGTCAATTTCAGAACTAAACATTACATTGTTGCGATTGTCATGTGAAACAGGATTACTGGATGCAAAAATTCCCACATTTACTGCAATGCATTTGTGACCGGATATTTGCAGTATTTGATTTCCAACAATACAGACTGTACAGAAGACGTAAACAAATTTCTTTTTGAGTCGGATTTGCATCCCATATAAACTGCGTAAAGATGCTGTGGTTGGATAAAGTTCTGTCAGTTAGGAGACCCATTTATGTCCAGATTCTTCTGTGAACAGAGGTGAGTTTATTTACTTCTGTAAGTTAACATTTAAATCACGCTTATATATACGGTGGATTCTATATCTATGTTACAGACATACCGCCCCCTCACCCCCCCCACCCCCACCCCTATCCCCGCCACCCGCTATCAAATAAGCAATACCCTTAGTTTTACTTCTTATTGTTGTTCTTGTCTTGTAGTTTTACGCCATTTTTTTATGATGATATTGTTATACATGACATAACAAACCCCTGTGGGGGTAACATATCCATATTCAGACCGCCGAGATAATATTTCCTCAATTTCCTTTCGTGAGTCGAGTTTAAAAAATGACCGCCAAAAATTTTCATCCAAAACAAAACATTCCAGAAGGCAGGGTTAAAGACTTTTTCCCCACGAGCCCAGCCAATTTGTAAAGAGGATACTACACAATAATTTCATGGGCTTATTTGGACCAATCAGAATCACATAAAGTGATATTTTAACGTGTGGTAATATAAAAAAATATGAAACTGCACATACTATAGGAAACCTATTCCTACTATGTGATAATATATGATCTAAATCACCTGACCCATGACACTGTTTTCGGTCATGATGTAGTTTGACTTTTATCACGTGTTGTCAGGTCACGTAGGTAATGCTGACTTGAATATGACAACTGTAATATCAGAGAAACGGTCGCGGTGACACCCATCTAACTTGCGACATTAGTTTGCAGTTACAGTTGAAATCAGAGATTTTAATCAAATTCTGGTGAGAGATCTGGTGACTATTGTTAGCATTCATTAACAAATTAATTTCAAAACTGGTAAATACGTATATGCTGTATACAAATGTACTGTGATTCTTATTCTTAAATTTCAAAACCAAACTAATATGAATAGAATATTTTATAATATTGTTTATGAAAAAGTCATCGGATAATGGAGGAACTGGTCCACCGCTGCGAACGCCTATGTTTTGAAGGAGTTTAATGTGGATAGACTCTGATAAAACAAAGAAGTTAAGCGTTAAATGGGTATATCGAACTAGTGAGTTCTCGACCAGTTGTTGCAAAAATGTAAGGCAGGTCATGTCATGTTGTGTGTACAGCTTTGCTCTCTCTCTCTCTCTCTCTCTCTCTCTCTCTCTCTCTCTCTCTCTCTCTCTCTCTCTCACACACACACACACACACACACACACATGCACACACACAACCATTCACACAGTCTGAGGTTGTTTTAACACAAAGGCACATGCCAATTGTTATGTATTTTTAATTTGCATTTTTGTTTGTTTGTTTGTTTTTATTTCATTAAATGCTATTGTAATGTAACATTATATGTTGGACTCAACCTTGTCCTATCGTGTGCTGAAAAATGGCGTTAAACCCTACAGCTACAACAACAACAACCTTGTCCAAAATCGAGTTTATTTTCTACATTACCTGAATTATATATATATATATAATATGTATATATATACACGCCGCCTTGTATATATATATATATATATATATATATATATATATATATATATATATATATATATATAACATATATATATATATATATATATATATATATATATATATACATAGATAGATAGATAGATAGATAGATAGACAGAGACAGAGACAGAGAGAGACAGAGAGAGATTGCTAGATGACGCCGACATCTCAGCATTATAAAAATCCGGATAATTACGAGTAGCGAAAAATCATGATACGGATTTTCTGATGCTGACAACATTTAGCAATGAGAATCGAAATACTATGATAATGCTGTTTTTGCAATGCGTGCTGAAATCTTCACTGGACAAATATGATAGAATTAAACTATATGACAATATTATGACCTATTACTTTTACTATAAATACCACGATAACTAAAGATTTCTGTGGAAAGAACATACATTTGTAATAAAAGAACATACCCTTTTAATAAAAGTACATACACTTGTAATAAATGAACATACACTTGTAATAAAAGAACATACATTTGTGTTATGTATATGTAATTAAATTATTTGTGTGTTAGTTTTACATGTCTTTTATTTTATTTTTGTTTTATTACATTTTATTTTAAGGATAATATTTTTACTGGATTTGACATTTTTTCCAGTAAATTTAGTTCAGTTCTTTTAGCCTGATTAAAACGTAGTAGATTGCGACATTAAATTTTTAGCTAACCTAGTTCTTGACCTTGGTTCCGATTTTGTAAACATTGAGAGAAAATGATTGGTCATTACCAAGGTCATGTTCAGCCGACGTGTTAGTCTGTTCTAAACAGTTTTATTTTTAAATTTATTTCCAGTGTGGGAATCTGATTCTTAGATAGGGCTATTCTAGCCTACGTGTTAATTGACTTGTAGTGGGTGACCACGTGACCCATCACGCGGGTTTGAAATGCGTTCTTAGTAAGGGTTTAATTCTCAATCTCAGTGTTTCTGAGTCAGTCGTAAATTGTACCTTCAGGCCGAAAGTTATTCCTGTTGTTGCCATTTGAATTGAGTTTTTTATTTAAAATAATTTATTCACCCTGGAAAATACTCTTTTTCATCGAAATTCTTGGACAAAGACATTCACTAATTTATTTGGAATTCAAAAGCCGGAATTATATTCTTGGTGACTCAACAAGGAACTATTGACGCATCAACACAAACTTGTTATAGAGGATGTCATCACCTTCCATATTGGAACTTCATCGAGATTTGAACTTGGATTCAGTTAGAACTTTTTAGTGATAGGACTTATATTTTTAAATTCTAGGATTAATTTTTGGATTAGATTCACAAACCGTAAGTCCTATTTCATATTTTTACCTTGTTTTCTAGGGAAATAAATTATTTTGTTAAATTTACAAAGCTTATTGACTTCACTCTTTTCTTTTGTTTCTTTAGTACGAGCCTACACGTAACACTTGTAATAAAATTTTGATACGTAAAAGCATATTCCTATCTTGAATATAACTAATGAGAAATGTTTAACATACACCAGCTATAAAAGTTAAATGGTTGAAAATCGTTTGCATGTGCTGTACTAAAAATTGTACACCTGGCTATAAATAGTTCAAGTATAGTCCACAATTGGCACCTTGTCGATAGAATGCTATTCCGACAGAGTTTTTGCCACAGTAAGAAACAACACGCTTCGTGACCATTAACGGAGACTAAACGTATATTCACGATCATATAGGTATTATGCCTGTGTATGTAGCAAGCAAAATGTTTTCATAAACGTGTCAATTACATCTTCGTACTATGCATGGTTATTTTGTTCAAAATGCAAATGCAATCTATGATTTGGAATGGTAAGATGTAAACTAATACCACTTTGATAAGGTATTATTAAATTATTAAATTCATGTGCAATATGGATAGAATGTGTCTATCGCAAGTACAAGACAGAGCACACTTGTTGTTTGACTAGGAGTTAGGGAATAATTTCTGTATGTATTATACTATATTTACATTGCATGACTTAATATTTACACTAATTAAACTAATTTATCAATAATCTCACTTTAATTACCATGCAGTTTATGTCTTAAATGCACTGGTTTCAAGGTCCTAAAACAATAAGAATAATATTTTAAAACTTAATTTTCTGAATCAGTTACCCGCCGTTTAATCAGACGGCAAAGTTATGACTTTTAAAATGAGTTACTGTTTAATGTAAGTCTTTGAATGACAAGAAGCAAATTACTAGACTAGTTAACTGGGTCATAGAAAATGATTATCAAGGTGAATAAAACTTTAGTTTTAGAAGTGAATATTCCATTGTAGACAATATATGTGTCCTTAGCACACTAATATGTAACATTTAAAGAAACAAAACATGGTAGATTCTCTGCATTTTTGTTTATGATGAAAAACGTTTAATCGTATTGATAAGAGTTTACTTTGTCATAAATTAGTAAAAGAAAATATTACCTGTAAAATGCACAAATACTGAAAGCCATATATACAGATGTCAAAGCTTGTGTGAAAACGACAATGGATTGACGCAAACATTTAATTGCCAGGCTGTTGTAAGGCAAGGTGCTATTTTATCACCTATTTAACTAACACTATTTCTAAGGGATTCAAAAAGATACACGTTTCTGAGAGGCATAACAGTGTAAGATTAGAATTTGTTCTGTTATTTTGCACTGGTGTCTGCTGATGACTTTGTTGCCTTTGCCAAAACTGTTATATTCCAGAAAGAAAACCGGAGCATATAGAAACTAAAACCACACCTGAAGAAAATAAAAACTAAATTCGTAAGTTTTCCAAAGTTTTCAAAAAATATATATTTTGAGAGGATACAGAAGTTGGTAGTTTGGTGATTGCCTAATACAAATCATCGTTAGCTAGCTACCACGCACACCAGGAAAGTACAAGCGAGAGCAAGAGATGGGCAATGAGAACGTCTTTTATCATTATATTTCAATAACGTTGTAAAGATATTTATCTACAAGAGTCAAATGGAGAGTTAAATTAAATGAAAAGATTCTGATTTTGTAATAAGATTATAAAAGGTTGGAGGTGTCAATAGGTCATCGATTATTTAAACTCTCTGTACAATTCTCGCCTACTGTATTTGTTCAGAAATGGTACCTTTCCTATAATGATAAATAATAGTAGGTTTAAAATATCCCTTATATTGGAAGACTGTGCCCTTTTTGTACAGCTATAGAAGATCAGTTTCACCTTGGTGTTAAATGTCCCTTGTATAATATTTAGAGAAGGACCTATTCACCTTCCTGCTTTCATTATAATGCTAATCGCATACAGTTTTCTAACTTTATGCAGAAATCAGTAATAATATTAGTGTCATACATAACTTTGATCTTTATCTGCAAAATACTGTCAGCGTTTTAATTATATAACCGTTTCGTTGCGTGGTTGTGCGATGTTTTTTCATACATATATGTAATCTTAGCTGTTGGTCTATGATATAAGAAGAATTTGTATATTTTCTCTTTTCGCTGCATTTCGGTGTTCCGTTATGTGCAGGCTTATACTGAAAATAGAAAGCACGCCCCTTTATCTAGTTGTCTTTTGAAGTAGGGCGTAATTTAACAATAGAATCAATGGAATATTTTGCTATTTTGATCCAAATGTCATAGAAAATAGGATTAATTTATTGTTTTGGTTTTTTTTAAAAATGCGTTAGAAAGTATGTTAGAGATATATCTGAAACATATTTTCTGGAATCATGCTAATATTTATAAACTCGTGGACCTTTCACTTATCTTCAGTAGCGCAATTTGTTTAAAGTTCTCTGTATAGCATTTATAATTAAACATCGAGTTCAATGGCTCATTTTCATGTAAGATTGTCTATTCTTTCTTACTTTTTTCACTTCTACTTGCACTGCACTGTTTATATTATTTTTCGTCAATATGCCTAGTTTACGACAAGTAAAGAATTAATTATACAGTAGCCAACACTACAGGATAAATCCGTTTCTGTGCAAAAACATTTTATTTGTTAGAAATGTATATATTTATGTTGTAGATACTATTTATCCCCATATAACTTGTTTGATGTTTGCTTAACATCTAACAATTTTTGTATCATAGAGAACAGTTACATGGCTGTAGACACATAAGGTACTGACAATTTAGTTTTTGAGGTGGTGGGGCTATGATTTTCTTTAGAGATGAGACATGATGTTTTAATACCTTACTAATAAGCTCTTTTTATAAGGCACTGGGAGAACCTTTCCATCCAACTCCCCCGAAAATGAAATGAACGGTCCATAAATATATAGTTCATGCAATTCAAATTTTGCCTAATCTTTTCAAAGTTTAAAAATGTTAAATCTAAGCCTAAATTTATTCTTACCGATTGAGGTTAAATCTAAGTCTAAATTTATCCGTACCGACTGAGGTTGCATATCTTGATATTATTTAATTTTCGCTACATTTATGACCGATATGCTCAAGGTTTATCATTTTGGCAGCATTTTCTCCCTTTTCGTTACCCTTAATACCAATGTAACTAGGCATTCAAACAGTAAATACTACTTGTTTCCAGAATTTATTAGCAAATCATATTTCAGCAACTACAGGCAAGACTTGAGAGATGATCCGTACACAGTCAAGCTATAGTCAAATTTATGTCATACTAACGTCCTGCACGACAGAAGTAAGACCTCCCTGTCTCGAATATGTATTTGCCAGAAATCATACTAAATCCAGGTGTCCTTTATATATATATATATATATATATATATATATATATATATATATATATATATATATATATATATATATATATATATATATATATATATATATATATATATGCAGAACGAAAATTACCATTGGTAAATATATTCTCCTCCACAACAGGGATAAACTACCTATCAAAACTGAGTTTAGGGTCATCACGAATATTATGTAATTGGCAGAAGGGCAGACAGTTTCAGTTTTCGAAATGGTGACCCCATTTCTGAACTTTATTTAAGCATACATTCTATTGGCATTGAATAGCATGCTTACCCATTTATCTATAATACATCAAAAAGTGTCAAAGGATAACGAGCTGCCGGTTCATGGATTACGGAATTTGACTATACTGCTAATGTTGGCGTTGTAGAGACTGATTGGTAATATGCTGATCTGAGGTGCACTTACATTCTGACGACAGCTTTTAGAAAAGGTGGAACTGCCTTAATTTTGAAATGACTATCTTTCTAAAATTGTGGTGGATAGGACATCTCTAAGAACTAGGATGAATAGGTCATCGTTTTTTTATTATACCTTACTTCTCTCTTGTATTATAAGCTCCTCAAAGCACGAAAACGATGGCTATTGACATGTTCTTTCTTCAGAGAAACGTCTCAGACTTTAAATTTGACTAGACGGTCATTTGTGCTTCTTTGGCCAATTGATCGTTATTGAAAATCTGACAATAGTTTCATGGATTCAGAATTACAGACAAGCCCATTCAACATTCGCTCGTCTTCATGGTCATTTCCAGGATAGGTTAAAGGTATTTCTTTTAATTTTTGCCATGACGACGGGATGTCGCCAGTTTCCCGAATTGTATTACAAATGTTTTAGAAGTGGATTGAGAGCTGTATCAGCAGGTATTCAAGAAGCTGCTTTTGGATATCATCTGGTCCGGATAACTGTATCAGGCAGGTATTCAAGAATTTGCATGTGAATATCATCTGGTCAGAATGACTGTATCAGGCAGGTATTCAAGAAGCTGCTTTTGAATATCATCTGGTCAGGATGACTGTATTTTGCTGGTATTCAAGACGTTGCTGGTGAATATGACCTGATCCTTGTGAAGTTTGATTGGTTCCGTCAGATGAGTATTGAAGTTTGATTGGCTCAGATGTGTATTAAAGTTTGATTGGCTCAGTCAGATGAGTACTGAAGTTCTAAAAAGAGGAAAGGTTTCTTGTAATCTTGAGCATTAGTAGATTTTAAATTTAAATAAAACATTTCTTGTCCTGGTATCCTGTTTGCAACCATTTAAACAGATAATGTTACCTGAATTCGTTAACAAACACACCTATTTGCACTCGAACTATTTAGACAATGGTTGTTGTTGTGTCAGCTGGAGCTATCATATTTATTTGTCAGCAGAAACAAGTTGTATTGTTAAAGGAGTACAAAATAAGGGATTTTTTTAAAGGTTTCATTGTCTTTAAATACCTTTTGCATGAGCTGATACATAGCATGGTTCCATAAAATCAATTTGAGAAAATTTCAAATTTGATGCGAGATATGCTTACGTGATTGCTACAGTTTCGTTTTCCAAATGTTTGAAGGGTATACATAGATGATTAAAACTATGGAAGATCTGTAATTATTCCAAACAATGTAGGAACAAAAGATAATTACGTGGATATTCTGTTGCGTCAAGAAATGGATTAGCTTGCTCTTTGATGCAGTTCTTATTTAAAATGATTGGCATGTGTCTATTTAAAGTAATCAAAGTGTTTAAGCGTTCCATTTTCATTCCCCAGTTTAATAATATACAGTTTTACGGACATGATGGAAATCACAAATTGCAATAGGATTAATATTTCATATCATGACATTAATGGACAAAAATAACATCAAGGTTTATATTAAAATCGCAAGCCAAAGTCGTAAAATATTTGCATCCTTGACAGTGAAACCAAATTTCAATTCTTTTAATGCGCTTATGGCACACACTGTTCTGTGTGCAAAATATCAATTTTAATCTAATTATTCGATAAGATAAAGGATTGTGCAGTTGACTAGGCCAACTTAAACCTTGCTAGAAATGGATATCTAGGAAGGAATAAAGTGGTTTTAATCACTAAAAACAATGAAAGAATCAGTTTGTGTATTTTATAATTTTTACCATTGCTCGCGCAAATTCTAAAGGGTCCCTCGTCAAATTCACAGCACGGAAATGCAATAAGGTAAAGTATGGCATTGCCGAGAAATTGAAGACGTCCATAAAATCCGGACGTATTAACCGATAAGTAGAAAACAATAAAAATATTTGGGTTGTTAAAACATCGATAAAAATATTGAGGTTTTCCAACAAAAAATATTTACAGTTTGACTTGTAATTCCATTTGAATCAGGGCCTATGTAACAACATATTCCATATCAACGTGATAAACAGTTAGGTGTTTTCCTCCAAAGTTTATTAAATTTCGAACATTAAAGCTTATAAATCATTACTCTATGATATTTTGATATGAATAGACCGACAGTACAGTCTAGATAGTTTGGTAGCTATCATAACCCTTCTAAAACATTTTATTTTCTGCATATCGCCAGACGTATATGACAGAGATAAAACAATTAACTCTTAAGAAAATATGCTTTACTATTTTGCACAGTAATAGTGAGTATGAAACAATCTTCTACTGCTTTCTCCATTTTCTCTGAAGTAATTATAGACAGTTCAATTAACGCATGAAATACCAGACTGTAAAAGAAGTAACTGCACCCAATAATAATAATAATAATAATAATAACAATAACTGTTTCAGAGCTGAGATAGTTTATATTGATAGTAATATCCACTTTAATTGCTCCTGATAATAAAATCATAGTATTATCCGGTAATCATCTGATATATTAACCGATGGTTATATTCTCGACAGTAGTTACAAGTTTGAAGAAATGCCCTGAAATTAATCTATTTGTTATAAAATTGCAAGTGAAACTTATTTATTTGGAGCAGCCAACTGAATGAAAGCGCTTACTCGAAATGTATATATGTACGTACGTAAATATGTATGCATGCATGTACGTACATACTTACAGATGGATGTATGTATGTATGTACGTACGTACGTACATATGTATGCATGCCTGCATGTGCGTACGTACGTACAGATGGATAGATGGATGGATGGATTATATGTATGTATGTATGTATGTATGTATGCACCGCAATCATTTTCATGTTTTTCTAACTTTGATAAAAGAATGGACAAACACAAAATCAAGCTTAAAATGCTTACTACTTAAACATTTTAGTTATTTAACTTTGTAAAGACCGTCTAATGGGGAGTGGTTGAATGTATGGTGAAATGTTTCCCCATGGTGAACACAGACTTGTACAATAAAGTTATCAGGCGGTTCCACGCTGAAAGAACCTAACACGAGATGACATTTGTATCGGTATCAGTTTCTCGTGATCCCGATTACAATAAAGGATAGCTTTCAATGCAATCTGTATAAGACATTCGAGCCTAAGTCTCTATGGAATTCTTTAGCTTCAGTAACAACAAGCTGCCACATTCAGCTGCCCATCAAGGGTATTCATATCGATTGTAACTGTCTTCGAAGAAGGATTAAAGCGAAGTGTGGGTTTTATTTTATTTTGCCTAAAGCAATGGCATCTTGAGTTGAGGAAATGCCATTTGCATGCAAGAAATGACGAAGAAAATCGCCTGCATCAATCAGAATGTTCAGCTTTTAAAACCAACATTAATCCTTAGGATGGATGTGTCAGTGTAGAGATGACCCCGTGTTTCTGTAAGTCAGTATAGATTAGTTACATAGTAACCTGGGACAGCACAAGGAAGTTAAATTGACGCTGACTGGCTGTCAACATTTAGGGTGTAGCTTTCTGATATATTAGATCGGTACATTGCCACAAAGTCAGTAATAATTCAGTAAGGACAGGTTTCACAATTCATCGAAACTGTAATTGTATCTGTAATCCCTTGTTCATTTAATGTAAAACAATACATACAACAGTTTACATATGGAAGCTTTGTCCCAAATGCTAGTAATAGCTGACAATCGAGTGAGAAATACATTACAAAATCACCAAGCTTGATTTCCTTTGGATGATATTTCTAAATGCTATACTTTCTTAAAAAGATAGGTTAAACATGTGCTCTAAGTATATACAGGGATGAAACAAAAAAAGCACGTCCTCAAAGAATTGCAAACAATACGTAACAAATCTCGAAAAAATGATTTGCCTAAAAGTCGGAATAATGAAACTTTGACACAATACTTAATGTTTGACACAGGCAAAATAATCCGATTGACACTGTCAGTTTTAGCCGTTTGACACTATTATTTGAGCAGAGATCACATTCAGTGATGAGATATTATGCTGTATGTATAATCATAAACTTGGAAATAAAAAGACATCTTGACAGTGACATTTTCTTTCCCTTGGTATTTTAAATGTTTATGGTTAATGTGCACATTTATTTCTCTTTGGTTATTTTGCATTTTACACAGCAGAAAGAATACCCTGTAATTTTAACTGTATGCATTATATTATGATAATTTCTTACATGTAAAAAATGTTTAAACAACTGCCACAAGAACCAATGTGTTTTCGCTAGTTTGTAAAACTTCAAAAAAGGTTTTAAAATAAGTCCAAAATATTTCATATTTAATTTGATAGAGTCCCTATACATATACAGGAGAGGGAATGTTTATATGTCTTCGAAACAATAGTGGTCATTTATTTAAACCATAGTGGTCATTTATTTAAACCATATGTTATGTATATTTAATTTAATTGTTTGTCTGTTAGTTTTAAAAAATTTTATTCCATGACTTGTTATTGTAATGTAACATTGTTTACTGGACTTGACCTTGTCCAAAATTGAGTTCAGTTCTGTTTGACCTGACTGACTTTTTTTTTTTTTTTTTTAAATTTATTTCATTGATGTAAACAACTAATAATAGCTTCATTATCCTCTATGGGTATGAGTTCATTGACCAAATTATTATGCAGGTAAACATGTTGATTTAGGTCAGGATTTTGGGGATTCCAAAGTGAATTTTGTAGGGTATTATGTTTTAAATAAACAAGGCTTATTAAATCACGCTAGAAAGTTATTTTCCATTAGGTAATGGTTGTTTTTAGAAAATGCTAATTTGTGACCTGAGGTCAAACAGAGAACTATATTATCTTGGGACTGTCAGAATTTTACCAGTTATGCTTTAATATCTGGTGCTTTAAACTGTATTATGTTGTGACCTGTTTTGGCTGAACTTTACTTTCTTCAAATTATTGATTTCAAGTGATTATTTTCTCTGGAAATACAAAAGTGCTCTGACAAAATTCTTGGATAAAGAGATTTATTGAAATTTATACTGAATTCAAACCTGGAATAATATTTCTGTGATTCAACAAGAGACTGCTGACACATCAGTACGATACAAGCCATAACAGACACATCATCGCCTTCAATTTTAAATCTCTTCGGGACTTGAACTGAATTTTATTCAGGACTTTTTATTACTAGGACTTGTGTCTTTAATTCTTGGATTATTTTTT
>JAECUM010039707.1:0-23520 GCA_016617855.1 Megalonaias nervosa | reverse complement strand
AAACTAAATACATCAAACACGTGGACGTCGTTCGTGAAGACTTGATCTTAGTCAATTACGAAGAAGAACTGGACTTTGTAGAAGCCGACGAATTTGGAAATGTCATCATTGCGGCTTACGTGACAGCCCATGCTCGCTTAAAACTGTACGAAGCTTTAGAACTGTTAGGAGATCGTGTGCTGTATTTTGACACGGACAGCTGCATCTACATCGATCGTCTGGGTCAACGGCACCCTAAAATCGAAGGAGACCGTTTAGGAGCCTGGACGGACGAGCATCCCGACGACAAGATTCTAAGTTTTGCAAGTGGAGGTCCCAAAAATTACGGCTACGAATACTGTGACCCTCAAGGAGAAGTGCACACGGAGTGTAAAGTGAAAGGATTGACTCTCAATTATCGCACCAGTCGACTGGTGAACTTTGGCGTCTTGAAAGAAGCCTTGCACAATGGACATGATGGAAATTTTAAAGTGACCACCCACGAACCGCACAAGATTGTACGTTTACCCACACACCACATTGCTAGCCGACCCTTGGAAAAAGTCTATCAAATCGTGTACCAGAAGCGAGTTCGGCTTCCCAACCACTTCACCTTACCGTACGGTCACGCTGGTATAAAAAAATGGTTTCAAGACGATAGTCACCAACAAGAAGGATGACTTCGACACAACAAGAATCGAGTGAGAAACCCACAGAGAACTTCAAGTTCAAACCATACCATTTTCCTGTTTTCTTGCCTGACTATTGCAGTTGTGCCAGGCGATTGGAAACGTTTCTAAAATGGCCCACGGATAGGGAAGGATTGCCTACTGCCAATGTTTTATCTAGAACAGGATTTGTCTGCTTGGGACCTGAGAATGGATTGGGATACGAAGTACAGTGTTTCAGTTGTGGTCTGAGGTTGCGTATGGATCGATGTATCTACAAAGATTCAGCTATTCTGGAACATGCTCAATGGTCTCCTCATTGTCCTTACCTTTCTATGGTCTTTCCACCCATCACACTACGGTTCAGGTATGACGGTACCTTAGAGAAGGTAGTACCGATGTCCAAGAAGAAAGAAAGGAAAACTTCCAAAACTGGTCATAAAAAAAGAATGATGTACAAACTCGAGACTTCATTACGACTAGTATAAAAAGGGACAACGTCCAAAACAGATAGTTGATTGTCACTACAAACGCCAAGCGAGAAAGATGAATCCTTTCAAACAGCAAGTTCAAGCAAGAGCAAGCTCGAGTGCGATGCTGTGTCTTGCGATGGCAGGGATGCCGTACGCTATGACCTTAGCGATTCAGTACCACATCATGGAAATTTTGATACGACTGTACCTACCATGGAAAGTGATGCTGTGCGTGTCAAACCTGATGGATGTGAAAGTGATGCCACTCGTTATCGTACACCTTTTCACTTTACTGGTTTTCATGGTGGATGTCATCCTTATGAAACCATGCGGCTACCACCCTACGGATGTCATGTAAAACTGAGCAGACTCCTGCATATTTCACCGTACCCTCATCGAAATGTACTTGTGAAAGACGACAATTTGTTCCCTGTGCGTTTGCCTGAATACTGCGACTTTGAAAGTCGGATCCAAACCTTCCGAGGAAAATGACCAAAA
Source organism: Megalonaias nervosa (assembly GCA_016617855.1). Lineage (NCBI taxonomy): Eukaryota > Metazoa > Mollusca > Bivalvia > Unionida > Unionidae > Megalonaias > Megalonaias nervosa. Next base: position 21,902 of record JAECUM010039707.1, on the reverse strand, counting down.
TACCTGGGAGGACCTACCCCCGAAGAATTAGCTAGAGCTGCATTTATCTACTTGGGCGAAGGAGATAAAGTCAAGTGCTTCAGTTGCGGTGTGTCACTTCACGAGTGAGAGAAGAAAGATTGCGCTTACCTGGAACATGCTCGATGGTCTCCAGATTGTCACTACCTACCTTTAGTGGGACCTCGTCATTGAAGTGGGCATACCATGTCGTGTAAGAAACCAGCTACGTGGCTAGGAGTCAAACATTGGACAACCCCTAGATAAGTATTTAAACCCCATGTAGAAAATAATATTCAAAGATTACCAAACGAATTGCAAGAAAAGATCTACAAGGACATTTGGCAGGGATTTGCCAGAGCCAAATCTCAAATAGTGACTGTAGAACTTTTGTGTCGAGAAATTCACAAAAGGAAATTGACAAAAGTCAACAAACAAGTCTGATTTCTCTGGATCAAGGGTGCATTCTTCCTACTATTCCACTTTAGACCATTTACATTTGAAGATTTTATTGACATTCTTGACCGATTCCTGGAATGGCAGTGGCCAGAAATTACTCACTTTGTCCATTACTTTCGCTCTAGGAGAAGTGTTTGACTGACATGGTTATGGATACTTTACAAGAGAACATTCGTGGTTTGCCTGTGGAACTGAGAGAACGCATTTACCGCGAGTTCGTCAAAATACAAATGAAACGCAAAGAACCATTGCATCCGTTACGTTACGTTATGTTTGAACCACTGGTACCTAAATGCTATAAGAGGACTGATTCTGATGAAAGTGTTCCAGTGGTCAGACATTGATGAATCGCGTGAAATTCATACATTTTTGGATGCCACTCATTAAACTTACAAGGTGATCCTAATACACCGAGTTAGAGGATTACAACAAATCTTTACAAGAACAATTCTTTCTAGTTCAAGAGGAAACTTCTGTGCGACATGTGGTGTGTGAGTTAGTGACTAAACTTTTTTGGTACGGTACTAAAATAAAATCGAGGCTGTTCAAACGGTACACTTATTACCTTACACCAAAGAGGGTATAAACACGGACTACCATGCCACGACCTTTATCATTCGTGATACAACAGATTCCGTGGAAGGAAGTCAATGACGATATTCAAACGGTAGAGGATTACGATCATCTATTACGAGAACTGTGTCCATTGAATAGGGGTCGACGTGTAGTGTGTGTCTTAGTGACTTACTTTCTGGAATTTCGTTTACCAGCCGATTCCTTGTGGACTCTTTACGAACAGTACATACCACTCCAAAAAGCATGAAAGTGGCTCCTTTAAATGTACACGAGAGACTCATACTGTTCAAAGCTCAACATCTTTCCAGTGAGGGTGCAAGTCACAAGCTACACACACGCCGTCGTACACATCTTCAGTGCCTAAAAGTTGACGAATCTAAACGAACCACTTATCTGTTGAAAATTCCTGCGGACTATTATTTTAGTGGTCAACATTTGGTGAACGCCATTGCTGACAGGTTAATTTCATGTTAGGTAAAGCCTTGGAGTCAGCCAGAAGAAGTGTCACGATCGAATACCACAAAATAGCTCGTCGCCTAATGATGAAATTTTCAGAGGACAAAGTATTGGCCATTATATTTTGTCCTGAATTGTATGACATTTTGGGTGGAGACCTCAAGATGATCAAGATAAAAAAACGAAATACCAGCCATGACCAGTAACTTGGATTTTGCGAAATATTTTCGGTTTCCTGTAGAAATGAACCAAGGACTGAATTTGATTTTTGTGTACTCCGATGTGGCGGAGTACAACGTGGTGAAGACACACCTCCGTACCGTTACTGCGTGTCATTCCTTTCAAAGTGGATTCTGTCACATCTGCTGACGAGGAAGGTGGAAACACATATCATGTTCACCGCGAATTTGTACATCCTCACTATTTACCCGTCATAAAGTCGTATTTCGACACTGTCAACATTACTATGAAAGGAGATCTGGGACAAAATATTCCATTCACCAAAGGGAAAGTCACAGTGAAACTCCATTTTCGAAAACGATTACTCTAACCCTTTGTCAGTCATGTATCCTGTGTACCAAGGAGTCTGCTCGACAGCGAGGACATGGTTTAGGTGATATCCTAAAATCAGCCTTTCGTACAGTGGCTCCCGTTTTGAAACCGATGGTAACACCGGGATTGCACGTTTTAAAAGATGCCGCGTTGACGCACGGCAAAGAATTTCTCCAAAATGTCATCATTGACAAACAAACCCCAAAGAAGCTTTCTTGAGAGCAGGCAAAAATGTCTTGCTTCAAATGGGCAAAGACATTTTGGGCCGGAGAGAAACTCCTATAAATGCCCTGGGAAATGCCGAGTCAGACATTCCTGCTTCCCTGACGCCACAGCAAGGACAAGGCAGAAAAAGACGACGAAAACACCCCTTCAGAGGACTTCACACCCCTAGAGCTAGAAAGACTAAGAAAAGAAAAACCGTCCGAGAGTTAGACGTTTTTGATTATTAAAAAAAAGAAAATGATGCACCGAGAGTCTTGTGCTTGTTCCAAGTCGGAACTGGATCTGTTTGCCATGCCACCCACCATGATGACGATGCAAGAATCCCAATGGGTCGAATTTCATCCCGTCTCCTCTTTGACGGATTCAGTTCCCATCGAGTTTGAAATTATAGGACAACCCGAACATTACATCGATCTAAATAGCAGTTACTTGTATCTGAAACTGAAAGTGATCAAAACCGACAACACCAATCCGGGAGCCGATGCCGGAGTAGCTCCCGTCAACAATTTCATGCATTCCTTGTTCAGCGAAGTGGATTTGTACTTGAATAACAAACTGGTCAGCAGCAGTATGGATACTTACCCTTACCGAGCGTACCTAGAAAATCTCTTGACGTATGGAAAAGAGGCCAAGAACACTCATCTGGATGCTTGTGTGGTATGAAAACCTGACACCGCAGGTGAAGACACGTTTAACGACACAGCCCTGACAGCCGATGACAATCCTCACAATGTAGGTCTTAACAACCGTCGAAGGAAAATCCTGCAAGCTCGTAGTTTAGAACTGATGGATCGCTTGGATTTGGACATGTGGTTGCAAGACAAGTATTTGCTGAATGGAGTTGATATTCCCCTGAGACTCAATCGCAGCAGTGTCGATTTCCATTTGATGGCTCATGCCAACGAGTACAAAACCATCATCCAAGAAGCCAGACTTTACGTGCGTCGCGTAGAAGTGTTACCTAAAGCGGGAAACGACATCAGTCAAACATTGAGCAGATCGACTGCCAAGTATCCGATACGACGTGTAGAAGTGAAAACATTCACCATTGCTGCTGGACTCCGATCCAAGATCGAAGATCATCTGTTCCAAGGACAGTTACCCAAACGTTTAATCGTTGGCATCGTCAGTAATGCAGCCCTCAACGGAGCCCACGATCAAAATCCTTTCCAGTTTAAGCACTATAGAGTGTCCAAGATCGAAGTCAGTCGCGATGGCAAGACCTTGTGTACCAGGCCCTTCGAACCTAACTTTGCCCAGAAGAATTACTTGCGATCGTACTTGTCCCTTTACGAAGCTGCCGGACCACTAGGAACCAACATCAGTCACGGTATTTCGTACGAAGATTATGTAGGAGGTTATACTTTGTGAGCCTTTGAGTTTACTCCAGACCAAGGCAGCGACGAGGGACATTTCCCCCCTATAAAATCCGGTCAACTGCGTGTGGAACTTCAGTTTGCAGAAGCTCTCACCGAGACGGTCAACGTCATCTTGTATGCCGAATTCGATAATACCATAGAAATCAACAGTTTGAGAGAAGTCATTCTAGACTATTAGAAACAATGGAAGACATTTATCCCTCATTGAACGGTAGAGAATCTTTGGACATGGAATGGGAGGATAGCGTGAAAACAGAACCCCAAGACCAAGACAAAGAGGACGAGGTAGTGGTCAAGTCCAGATGGCCAGAACAAGAACAACATTTAGTGTCGTGTTTTGCTAAACACCTGGCGGATACAATTACGGAATTGAGTAAGAAATATTGTTATGGATGTCAAAACGATCATCCCAGTCAAATTCAACACGATAAATGTATGATGATGAGTCAAGAAGAAAAATTGGACGAGTATCTGGACGACGCTTGGAGTCTCATCTCGGAAGAAGCAGCGTTGCATGAGTGGTATAAAGGCTTGCGTGATCATTCCTGCCCTCCATTAACTACTCTAGAGGTCTATCGCATCGAAGCTCTCTTAGCCCAGAGTGCGGAGACAAGGCGAAGAAACGGCTACTTGACAGAGCGTTTCAAACAAAAAGTCAGAATTGAATTGATGACTGATCATTACCTGTGAAACAAAACAACACAATAAAAAAAATGGATACCTGGGAACTTTATTACCTTTTGAAGAACAGTTCGTATACTGCTTCTTGGAATCCTGTCGTGTGCGCTAAAGATGAACTACCTCATCGCAAACCTCAAGACCCTCAAGCTTATGTCATCAACACGGAAGAAAATCATCTCCCAGGAACTCACTGGGTTGCCGTCTACTTCCCTCAAGAGGATTGTGTGGAATATTTTGATTCGTATGGATTACCCCCTTTGGAAGACGACATCATTGACTTTATGAGAAGAAATGCCCAGACAACACGATTCAATAACGTGAAATTACAAGGTACAGTTTCCATGGTGTGTGGACAATATTGTGTGTATTTTCTTTATCAACGCAGTCTTGGATATCCTTTAGAACATTTAGTGACTTATTTTGATCGGCACTCTTCTAGAAACGATGAGAAAGTAGATCGATGGTTTTGTGACCATTATGGCTATCTTTTGTCTTTAGCTAGGAAACGTAGTGTACATCAATGGCCTCATGACTTTCATCAATGGAAATCTCACATGATTTCACAACGTTGTCAACCTTGTCAAAAATAATTTGTTTGATGTTATTGTTACTTGATAATTGTTACTAGTTGTTGGTTGAATAAAAAATGTTGTGTTTTGAAAAATAAATGTGTCTGTCGTTTGTTTTCAAAAAAAAAAAAGACTGTGAATATATGCTCCTTGACTTTCTTTCTATCCCTCACCATGACATTCGCTATCATAGCGTTCCGACACTAAAACCTAGTAGGGATGTTTTCTATCGCGTCCGCGTTTCGAACCATATAAAGCGGGTTGGTCTCCAGTCTGGCCATCCACTGTTGACTCGTCAACCTATGAACATGCCTTCCAGACTAGCCAAGCTGAACGAAGCTTACGTCAATTTACATCGTGTCAGGCTAAACCTGATACCGAAGCCTGAAGAGATAGAGAATGTCAGGATGTTAGCCATAGCCCAAGACCTGACAGAAGAGGTCTTCAGAGAGGAAATCAAGAAAGAATAAGAAGAATGGACAGAGATGTACAGACTTCAGAAGCAGAGAGAACAACAACAACAACAACAACAGCAACAAGAACAAGACAGAGGTTTTGTCGACTGCCGTGTGGACACCAAAGAGTTCTCCTTCTCTTTCCGCAGAAGCAGACCGTATCGTATAGAAAAGCCTGCTGCCAGACGGGGACGCAATCCTAGACAGTAAAAAAAGCTTGCCATCACTCCCGTTAACAAAATAAACAGCCCTTTTCAGGGCTACCCAATACTCTAGAAAAGAATACTAATTCAATTTGCCAAAACAAATTTGTGTGTTTGTGTCTTTAAAAAATAAATAGAAGTGTGTCTATAAGCACTTCGTTTCTTTTGTCAGTAAAAAATCCACCCTTTGTTTTCTCTGTCTTGTCAAATCGTGCATGTCTGTGTTTGCAAGTAAAAAGTAAAAAAGTCAACGTGAGAGTTTCTTTAAGGTCCGCGCGTTTGATGATTTGTTTCTGGTTATGGTAAGTTTTGGTGCCAGGGGATGTTTTCCTTCACGTTCGTGCTCCAGGAATATAAAGCAGAGCACTCGTCAGTCTGGCTACCATTGTTGCCTAGTCAACTTAAAAAGAAGATGAGCAGACTACAAAAACTGTTGGAACTCCGGATGCACCTGGAGCATGCCAGGCGTCTCCTGGATGAGCTGACTATGGAGGCGATACAGGAGGAAGCCAGGTTAAAAGAAGAGGAGAGAGAAAAGAAGAAGGAAGAAGAGAAAGAAAAGAAAAGAGGGAACCTGCCTCACCTCTTCATGAGACCTCAGTGTGAGGTCAAACCTGAGGTGAGGACGCCTACACAACCACTACCAACACCGCAGCCACTACCAGTGCCACAACGACCGAGAGCCGCTGTCCATCAAATTGAAAATTGGGAGGTGGAGGCTTTGGAGGAATTAGAGAGACAACGGCAAGAAAACAGAAGACAGAGGGCAGTCTTCAGAATCCCAGAAACTGAAGATTGGGAATCTGAAGCAAGTCAACTTCCCTCTGCGCTCCCAAGAACAAACATCAATTGGGAGCAGGACTGGAGCCGGCGATGCGTATGTGGGGCCATACCTGGTAAGCGCAACCATTAGCCAGGTGCAATTGGAGTTCAACGAAAAACAGCCCTTCTCAGGGCTAACCAGATCTCTAGAAAAGAGACACTATTCAAGTTACCAGTTCGTATGAACGTAGAATAGTGTGACTAAAAACACTCACTCCTTTACTGGTGTGTGTGTGTGTGTGTGTGTGTGTGTGTGTGTGTGTGTGTGTGTGTGTGTGTGTTTCTTCTCTTCCTTAGTTTGTGTGGATAGTATATGGGTATGTTTTATGTATTCTCATTCGTTTGTGTGGATAGTATATGAGTATGTTTTATGCATTCTCGTTCTTTGGTGTGGTATGTTTTATGCGTTCTCCTTCATTTGTGTGGATAGTATATATGGTATATTTTATGCATTCTCATTCGTTTGTGTTGATAGTAGATATGGGTGTTTTTTTCTTCTCTTCCTTCGTTTGTGTGGATAGTAGATATGGGTATGTTTTATGCGTTCTCGTACGTTTGTGTGGATAGTATATATGGTATGTTTATGCGTTCTCGTACGTTTGTGTGGATAGTAGGTATGGTATGATTTTATTCTCTTCCCTTCTGTGTGGATAGTATATATGGTGTGTTTTATGCATTCTCGTTCGTTTGTGTGGATAGTAGATAATATGTGAAGTGACTGTAAGGGATGTTTTCCTTCACGTCCGTGCTCCACGGATATAAAGCAGAGCACTCGTCATTCACGCCATTCTATACAGAATACAACATGGCGAGCAACATGGAGAGAATGATAAGGTTGCAGGAGGTGGTGGACACGTTAGGCATGGTGGAGGAGATGCTAGTCCGAATGCAGTTTGGGGTATATGGTCCCCATAGATTGTCTATGGAAATCAACAATTTAAGGAGAAGTAAGGACATCTTAAATGAGATGATTAAAATTGAAAAAGACGAAAAGGAAGATATTGAAGACAAAAGGAGAAGGAGGGAGTGTAATGAAAAAATAGAAAAGGAAGAAGAGAATGAAAAAGGAAGAAGGAAGAGAAAGAGAAGGAGAAGGAAAAACAGGAGGAGGAAAAGAATGAGAAGAAGAGAAAAAGTGGAGGGGAAAAAAGTATAGGACAGAAAATAAGAAGTTGGTGGAGGAAAAGAAGAAATTAGAAGAAGACAAAGAGGAAGAGAGCCAAAGGCCCTTTTTAGGGCCACTCCACTGTCTCGAAAAGATATTTATTTTCACTTTGCCTATCTATGTGTTATCTATGTGTTGTCTCTGTCTCTGTCTCTCTACTGTATTTGTCCCTCCCTTGAGTAACTGCGCGTATTTAGGTCAGCCACTTGCTACATTGTTGCAAGTGACCAGTACCGTGACGTCATGCCACCTGTGCCATTCCTCTTGTCCCTATACAAAATTCCCATTGTCGCTATAGTGGCCCAGGGTGAATTTTTGTCGCTATAAATCTTGTCGCCAAAGTGGCCGGTGGGGGGGGGGGGTCTGTAATGTATTTTCCTATTGTCGCTAAAGTGGCCCAGTATATTACTATGGGGGTCAGAGTGGTCAAAAAAGTGGAAAAAGAGGCGTCAAAATCGCTGTAACAGGTTGAATTTTGGTTTAAAAAAAAAAACCCACAAAAAAAAAAGAAAAAATTGCCCTCTTAGCCGCCTGTTTTCTTGCTACTGTAGAGTAATACCGGGATCTAACTCTGCCTGTTGTAGACTGATAATCTATTAATCGGTACGTTCTATAAATCTTGCAAAGCATGTGAAATGAAGACTCCCAAATGAACTTTCGTTACATCAAATCCATCACTAGAGGGAGTGGAATCGATCATATAGAACAAATCGCAGCGAGGTGGTGATATTGTGTCGATCGCGTATCGGCCACATATACCTGATTCATGCACGTATCATGAAGGATGAACATTAACCATAGAGTGCATACCCTGCCAGTGTCAACGGACAGTGGAACACATTAATGTCCAGTACATTCACTTCCATCCTGTGAGACCATTTAAAGTATACTTGTTGTTGTTGTGTGAATTCGATTAAAGAACTTTATGATGCACTACCCGAGGAAATCTTATGTTTCACATTTCGACGATATATTTTAGAGATTTTATATTTTTTACCTTTATATTTTATTTATAGATATCTTAACAGATGTTTAACATCTTTACCTTTTATAGTTTACTTTGTAATATTTCATGATTTAATTTATTTGGAATTGTTGATTTTCCTCATGTTTCGAGTAATACTTCATTTTAATATTTTAAGATCTTTGCTTTTAAATAGCACCATATCGCCATTTGTGTGTTGACGTGCCGTTAAATGCTAATACATGCATACCTATCATCTCACTTTGAAGTTCTGATGTTTACAGATTAGTATTGAAAATAGGCCTGCAACGATTACCGGATAACCACTGACGATTAAGTGTATTAGCGATAACTTGTTAAAAACTCTGGTAATAGGTTAATATCCCCCCCCCCCGCCCGCCTAATAACACCAGGCGTATTTAGTAAACTGACTATCCTGAAGAGAAGGTTGACGTCTACATTGAACCATCAGAAACCTTGTAGACCTTACTTCCAGAGGTCGTTAACATATATTTGACTCGCCTCGAAATTATCGATCTTACTTGATACGATTGGTTTCAAGGCCCTTATCTTGTATTATTTTGATATTCCATTCCTCCCCTTTTCCATAGATACCATGCGCGAACTTTTCTTTAGAGCAAGAGAAGAATTTATGGCGCATGCAGCTGGGCTCGAGAACCATATGAAACGGGCCAGCTCAGTTGAACCGTCGACCTTGTTACCGCGGCATGGGCCGTTCTGGCAGAAACCATTATCTCGCTCTTAAGTTTGCTATAATTATTTATCTCGTCCACAATGAGAGCGAACTTATCCTCAGACAGGGAGGCATCTTGGAGGACAAACGAAACTAAGTTCTCATAACCCTTTGCGAGGATCCTAATCGGATTGTGTTGTTGGACCTTTATGCGGAGACAACGAGTAGTAAACTATCTGATTACCAACAGACCTTCCTTTGGTAGTAGACAAAGTTATTATAGGTGTGTCTGAGGAAAGTTCCTTTTTGCGCGCTGAAAAGTATTCACACAGCGCTTCCCGAAACCATAAAACGGAACAGTGAAGGTTCAACCCCTTTACAGCCCATGCGCATGAAAATGTTAGGAACATTTATAATGTCTACTCTGGGGAATCCTCTGAAATAAGTAAGATGAGGTTTAACACCTTCTGAAATCAACAGGAAACTGGCCAAACCTGATAACAAGATAGAGAATTTAGTAGAAAGAATCTTCGCATGTAACAGCAAGTCGGGTGTCGTATCGCGATTCAGCGCCTTCAACACTTTGATGGTTGCGCGGCCATAGATTGGCTCGCCACATTGTTTCTGGACAGGGAGGTTCGAGAAGATGAGCGGAAGGCCAATAGGTCGCCTCGTCACAAGGCGATTCAGCGCCGCCAGCACCTTGATGTATGCGTGGTTTGGGAGTTTGGGGGTTTAACGCCATATTTCGGTAAATTATATGATAGTATATTTAGGTGGAGGAAGAACCTGGGAAAACCCCTGGAAGAACCAAATACAGACACGAAGCAACGGACAAACATTCTCGCATGCCAACGCTTGCCGAGTTGAGACTAAAGTTGAGCAAATCAGAGGCCTCAACCTTTTTCATTCCTGCGGCCAACAACCCTTTCCCATAGCTTTTTGGGCGTCCGGATGGCCAGCAGTGCCAAAAACGCGGTCTTGTCAGCGGTCGCAAGGGTTAGGAACGCTTCCGCTGTGGCAAGTGAAGAAAGGAAAACTGTTAGTGGAAAGATACCACTTTCTTCTAGCAAGGCCTTTTGGGTAGTGACGGAAAGATTAAAGTCGATGCCGCTTAGCCGTGCTTTCGTCTGGAGACGTTTGGCCTGAGCAACAGTCATTATAACTGGCTGACTACCGTAAAGCTATTCAGCGCTCATCCTTAGGCTCTCAAGGACGTGGCGAGCTTATCCATCTGGACCTAGGTGAGGGACACAAGGTGTCGTTTTGTTTGGCATCGTGTGTATATGTATATACATTGAGCTCTAATTTGATTGATCGGACGGAACTTCGACTCTCGCATTTACCCTCCAGCCCATTCTAGCAGTATAGATTGTTTCTGATAGACCCAGTAGACAGCGATAACGCCACGAGCAACGCTGGCATTGAAGTACATATGCACCTCCAAATTTACATTTTGGTCGCCGCCTGTCAAGCACAGGATCTGGAGTTTGGTGTGGGCCACGTTGATGATCGCATAAGTCCAGAAGAATTTCCTGGGATGGTGGCCGATGAATCGCAGGCTAACCTCCGTGGCGACACACTTGCCAAACACCATCAAGTTACGCTTCTATTTGTTCTCCCGCGTCGTGTCATGTTACGACTCTAGATCTTAAACTATTAACAGGGATTAGCGAAATCAACAAATTTAGTGAAATCAACAAATAAATTTATTTCTTAAAGTTGAAAAGTCAAAATATTAAAGACTATTACGGTATTGTGAATTACGTCCCAAATAATTCTAAATATCCTATCACAAGTACAAAAGTGTAGAATGTTCAAACGAATTCCAATGGTCTTGAATGTGTTGATGATTAAATAGACTTGACTGTCTTAAGAATAATCACAAAATAATATGCTAGTCCAAATATCATTCAGCACTTTGTAATTCCAATAAATAATTTCAATAAGAAAATTCCTCTCAAATTGTATCTAAATATAATTGCAAACTCTGATCATTGATTCTGTTACGTATATTTAATTTGCATTATTTGTTAGTTAGGGTTTTTTAATTTTTATATTTCATTACATGCTATTGTAATGTAACATTGTATGTTGGACTTGATCTTGTCCAAAATTGAGCTCATTTCTGCTTGACCTGAATTTTTTTTTTTTTGTTTTTTTTTTTTTTTTTTTTTTTTTTTTTTTTTTTTTTTTTTTTTTTTTTTTTATTCTGTAAACAACTAATACTCTTTATGTGTATGCGTTTAATATCAGGATCATTACTGACAAAAAGTAAACATGTTTATTTGAGTCAACGTCAAGATTACTGGAAATTACCTAGTGTACCTGACAGAGTCCAGGTTCAGTATTTTAATTTTAGTAATAGGTTTCTGATAATAAGTAACATTTTTATTTTATAAACATCAGGATCATTCTAGAAGGTTATTTTCTATTAGTAATAGGTTGTTGTTTTTTTTTAAAAGAAAATGTTAATTGTGACCTGAGGCCAAGTAGAAGACTATATAATCTTGTCACTGAATGGAAAATTCATTCCTGCTTTATTTCTAGCACAATCAAGTTGTATTATATGTTGTATCTAGTATTATTTCGGGCTCGAATGTACTTTCTTCAAATTATTGAATTCGAGTGATTATTTTCTCTGAAAGTACAAAAGTACTCTGATAAAATTCTTGGATAGAGACATTCACTGGGATTTATTGTGAATTCAAACCAGGAATAATATTACTGTAATACAACAAAAGACTGTAGGCACATCTGTATTCTATGTGCTACCTCAGATACATCATCACCTTCAGGTTTTTGTTTCATTTGGACTTCTACTGAACTTTATTCAAGACTTTAAATTATTAGGACTTGAGTCTGTAATTCTAGGATTATTCAAGATTTAATTTGTAATACCGTAATTTCCTTTTGATTACATTTTTACTTTGTATTTTAGGAAAATAAATTATTTGTTGAATGTTACAAGCTTGTTGCTTTTCGCTCTTTTCTTTTACTTATTTTAAGAGCATAGGCTCGTAACAATTTTCAAAGACTGATATGAAACAGGAATGAACATTTGTTTACACTGTCTGTCTCAATAGTTTGCTTGACCTGAAACACAATAGAACGTTCTGAAATTCCCAATTTCAGATGGAAATTTCCACCAAATTCTGAGCTAGCTCACTTTCAGAACATTCTAAGTTCACAAGCAAAGTTAGGCCTTGAATTGAAATTTTAATAAACATTTTGTTTACGTTGTAGAATTATGACAAAAATCAGGTATGCACAGCACTCAATCACTGACAAAGGTCAAACATACAATATAATATACATAACAACCTCTGACAAGCTGACAACCTGAACTGTTATTCGTGAATGTTTCATCCGTTTTCGATCTTAGGTTTAGTATTAGCTACCAGTTCCTCCAGGTCGTCGGAGAGTAGCGCCACTTCTGTTCGGCGGGCTGATAAATAGGTCGACATGGAGATAGCCTCCCATCTTTGGTAATCACTTCCAACTGAGCCTTAACACTAAGGTTACACCTGACGCCCTTACTTCCAATCTCCTGTGTCAGAATGTTGATTAATCGGGGTTTATGGTCCTGAATAGTTTGGAGAGGTCCACTTCTATGGGATGACTTCGTGGTATTAAGGTTTGAAATTCGACAACGATTCTATCCTTTCCAGAACGACCCTCTTCTTGTATGAAAGTGTGCAAAAGGAATCGTCTAGCAGGAGCTAGGGAGGGGACATTGCTTCTCTGTCTTCCTTCCGCCTGGTCCGTCGTTTACACGCTTTGGATAACCTCTGGGCTGGTATGGGTGTCTACCTTGGAAACAGTGTTGTTGCTTCCTTAGACCCAGTGTGGGGTCTGCATTGTAGGAGCTGGCGTGGGTCGCCTGGTAGCTTCTGAGGTTAGCTACCGTGCTCGGACGGTCAGTATTGCCTCGGTCATATCATCGTATTCACTCTCAGTGACTGCTCCTCCCTGAGCAGGGCGTTCATTCGCTTTATGCTAGGCATATTGATCGGTAGCGTGTATGTGGGTTATGATATTTATGATATACAAGCCTTTCTTTAATAAGGGAATTTGTCACTGGATGCTGCTGACTAAAGTCAATCCTTATTTGCATCGCTGGTATGATGCTACTTTTACTATGCTGCCTAGCCTTTCGCCGAATAGGAGATTACGATCATCACTGAATACGCTGGAATATGTTCTTGCTCCAGCGCCGCTTTAGAAGGCACGTTTGTCGCTTTGCGTGACATGAAGTTAGCATGAGCTTTACTATACAGCTCGCTAAGGACCTTCCTAAATTATCATCTGGTTTTTAGCTCTGTGCGTCGCAGTTTGTCGGCCTAGCGGCCATCTACACCACGGCTGTATATACGGTGATTGGCGATAGTGCTTGCTGAGTATTTCCAGAAGGTCAAACGTTGGATATAGCCTCTATATCGCTGGACATATACCGTGCAACAGGTGTTGAAGCAAATTCGTCCACGCGGTTCTGTCCGCCCCCAAGGCATCAATGCACACGTGTTTGTTCCTCGTCAGACCACGACTCCTGACTGCATCCAATAGACACAGAGCGTCTCTAATTGGTGTTTTGATGATAGTAGTCCGCCTTCTGATATGCTCCCATGACCACTAGAGGCCTGCCACGATGTCCGGCTCTATAAAAAGATAGTTGCTGCTCTGTTGCTTAGCAAAATATCATTTATGGTGATCTCAAATCTCTACTTACTACTACTCGCTGACTTACAGGACAGTCAGCTTCCCTTATGTGGCAACCACTGCCAGATTTCGTACAAATAAGTTGACATACCATAATGGAATAAGTGAAGAAGGCTGCAATCTGTAAGTGTTAAAGGCTTTAAAATTTAAAAAAAATAAGACCAATTGTGTGAACGTGATCTTTCTTAAAGAGGAGGAGCTTACGCGTTAAGGAACCACACGAAGTTAAAACATATATGTTTGAATCTCGGAGACTAAACATCGGAATGGAGAGTTTTGCTTATGCGAAAGAATTTTCTTCAATTCCAGGCACCAGCTTACATCTTAACACCGGTTGGAATTTATAACCAGACACATTGAACTGATGTTTGTAATTGACCCATCGCCCTACGAGTATTGCCGGGGTGTATTAAAAAGTTTGTTGCTGCCATTAATGTTTTCGTATAAGCTGCCTTCGCATCATATTCTATCATAATATTACCAATTACTTTACAATGTAGAAAAGCAGTCACACTGGCTAATAGATGGACAAGCCTGTTTCGCTGATATCCGATATATGGACAAGTGTAGTGCTTCACAGCTACGTACAAGTAAGCTTCATTGGGTACTATATCAGTAATAACTGGGAGCTGATGTCTAGTCCTTTAGCCACCGGAGAATCGTAATACAGGTGGAAACATTGCAGGGTACCTCAAGTCGCTCACTGCGGGCTTTGGTCTTTCCTCTGTGGGCGTCTTGGTGAGAAACAATGCAAACGGTATGTAGGCAGCTTCTGGAGAAGTTAACTTTGCCCGCACTCACTGCTACATTCACGCCCTACTAGCTTGCGTCACCGATGGACTGAAACTGTCAACGATGTCAAGAGTGTTATCTGCTAGACGTCTTATAGACGGACATTTCAATCACTCAGTTGTCGCGACAGATGCCCTTAAAGATCGACAGATAAAAAGCTGGTCTCAAACCCGTTTTCCTAATTCCAATCATATGTTATTTTCACTATATCAAAGAACCTCGTAAACTCGTAACTTATGATCTACCTTCTTTTGATCTTAGCACTGGAATAGTTACCGATTTAAAGAAGACACTGCACAAGAGAACAATAAAAAAAACACCACTGGAGAAGATGGAATTTCTATCGATGCTGTTTTGATTTCCACTCAGACTGTTATCCACAACAATGGGCACGAGTTATGAATCACATAACTTCCTGCCTAAGGGTAAACGTGAACAACTGCACATTAGTAACTTGCTGGAAGCCGACATGACAGACGACGCTTCCTAGTTCGCAACTGTCGTCAATGTCAAGCCAGAGTTAAAATGACCAAAGAAGCGTGTCACTGAGCATGTATTTGGGGAATATTGTTGATCTGATAACAACGGTTATGAATATTACAATGAACTGAAACAGTGTATCGCCCTGTCGGTTTTTTTTATCTGATCGCTTAAAATGGTAACAAGTGCAAGAGGGTGATTTGTTTGTGTTACGGGATGAATACCGATTAGGACTGCATTTAGCAAAGACGCTGAAAGCAATTTCTTGAAAGAGATTTTTTATTTATAATGTAATTGAATGATGAATGAATATGACATAATAGTCGTGCGCATAAAGTCCAACAATATGATTTAACAGAATGATGCGCACCGAGTTCAACAACTGATATAAGGAAATGATATGGTTCCTAAATAGAACTGATCAGAACATAATCACAAATATGCAAAATGTATGATCTATCATCAAGGGTATCAAGGTATAGGATTTATACACAAGTATGAACAAGGTATGATTTTGTTGCCATGGATATCAAAGTATAGGATTTATACACAAGTACGAACAAGTTATGATTCTGTGAAAGGGTGGTCAAATCATAGAATTTGTACAAAAATATGAATAATATATTTTCAGATTCCAGTAGGGTATATGTATTATTCATTTTCACTCATATAACGATATTTAATTATTGATTTCACGCACAGAGTGATCTTGAATAAAAAATGATTAAAATGAAACAATGTATCTCGTGGCCTTCAGTTGATGATGACGACGTATTTCCGGTTCTGCAGCTCTCTTCGAAAGGTCACGGAGTCACCACGCATGACCCGCCCTTCCAGTCTGCCGAAGGATCACTCAAGAGCCTTCATATTCTCTGCAGATTTTTTGGTTCCCGAAGCTTTGGTCCCTCATTGCAAGTAAACCGGTACCATCCTCTGCGCCAACGTTACCATCGACAGCATCGTACGTTACACGAAACCCCCAGAGTTCTACGACTGCCCATAAAAACAGCTACAATCATAATGTTTGAGCCGTGTAGCACAAGAGATACGTTTAAATACGAATGCAATGATATGGATTTGCTTTTTTACACACTGAATCATTTCATCAGAACTACTGTATGAGATTATTATCATAATGAGCAGGCTACTACATAAATCGGTGTAGTACAAGAAAAATCTCATGGACTTATAATAACTCGAACATTACTCATCCTTTAATACATTATGAGTATAAATATATTCATTTGTTCTATCCGGTTATAAAATGGCTAGCTTCAAACAGACTATGATCCATCCGATAGAATGGCATTGTATGAAAAAGGTCTGACTCTCTATTACACTCGGTGGTCTTAAACCATTAAAAGAAAGAAGCAAAACCAACACAAGTTTTGTCAAATTCAATTTATTTTCCTAGAACACAAAGTGAAAATTTAAAATGAACTTACAGTATTGTGAATTAAATCACAAATAATCCTAAATGTTGCATCGCATGTCCAAAAGAATCCTAATAGTCTTGAATGTGCTGATTTTTCGATAGTCTTGAATATGTTTATGAACCAACAGTCTTAATTTACCACAATGATATAATCCAGAACGTCTCTGAATGATTCCTCAATAATCCCAAACTCGTGTTTTATTCCAAAAAGTAAATGAGGACTTGATAATTCCAATTAATAACTTAAATAAATTATTCCTGTCATACTGTATCTGAATATAACAGTAAATGAACTTAAAACATGGCTGAATTTGTTTACCAGAACTTTACATACTAATTTGACTTGACCTAAGACACAATAAAATGACCATGATGTGAGTCAAATGTCGCTTCCAGAACATTCTAAGTTTGTAAACAAGGCTAGACCTTGATTTCTAATATCAGTAAACAACTTATTTATAACTTACAAGCACGAAAACAATCGGGTACACACAAAACTATCCTCAATCATGGACAAAGGTTAAGCACACAATATAAATTAAATATACAAACATTCTCCAATATTTAGAATAAATGCTGAAATATCCAATATATACCACAATTATATCACATAAAACGGAGAGCGAAAAAGAATGCAATTTTATATTTCATATACCTCGAAAGCTAAAGATTACTCCCGTATAGTTTGCAGCTAAACAGCTCTTTGTATTCTAATAAAAAAGGACAGTTTACTCTGTAAGTATCCTGGTTGTGGTTGAACATCCATAGCCAAAGAACTTGCGGCAATCCGGCTTCTCTCTGAAAACAATTTGCTTGTATGTCAATGGATCAACTGAACTTAGCATTTTGAAGTTACTAAAGACGCAAATAAACCACTCTCGGGCAATGCTGAACGCGATAACGAAACCCGAGTACATTTGTGCTCATACATAATGCATAGATATTTAATTACACACAACAATTCCGTGACAGCTAGATTAACGAAAAAGTATCTTTCCATCCTTGCAACGTCTGTTCCTCGCGAAAGAGATTTTTCTTCTTCAGGGTTAACCGTTACCAAACTGAGAGCTTGTGTGAATCCTGCAAATATTGGTAGCTGGATCTTTCTTCATCAAAACATGACCAAGAGCTTAAGCTTTAGCTCAAGTGATGATATGTCTAACCACTGACAGCCAATCATCAACCTCAGTTTAGCTTAAAGCACTTGCTATGCAGTTGGCTAAATCTGAATCAGAGTCTGGACTTCCGCTATGCAGTTAGTTAAATCTTAGTCAGAGTCTGGACTTCCGCTATGCAGTTAGTTAAGTCTTAGTCTGAGTCTGGACGCTAAGCAGCTGACTTAGTCAAGTCAGAGTTCGAGCCTCCGTTTTCAAATTTGCCATAACATAAAGAGTTTTATAATGATGTGTTCATTTCTTGATGGGCTTTCCTTTATACATCCACGCCTGCTTGAAAGTGGAGTTGTTCTTGAACGTAGACACTTCTATCTTTTACCTGGTCAATGCTTTAAACTCTTTATGTTTTTTTTAAAAAGGTTCTGCTACTAGACTACCTTTTGGTATTTTGCACTGAAACTTTGAAATGATTAATCGTGCCATGTGTTCAACACATTATTGGTGTTCAACGAATTTTACGTTGACAATGACGATAGAGTTATTCTAAAATTTTTGTTGCTAAAATCTTCTTAAATTTTAAAGAGAATTTAAAAAAAAAATGAAAGTTATAATTTGTTGACACATAAGTACTTTCGGTCATAATGTTTCTTTCTACAGAGTTTCTTTGCTGTTTAATTTCAAAGTTGAAGTTTGTTTTAACATACAATGTGCATATTCGAATTTTTGTGACTAATCACAAGCAAGTTATAACCTACAAGGTACATATTCTTATTTTCTAATGACTAATTTCATATATGCTATAACGTGCAATATGTATATTCGTATTTTCTAATGACTAATTTCATATATGTTATAACCTGCAATATGTATATTCGTATTTTCTTATGACTAATCTCACGTATGCAATAACTCACCCGAGTACAGGTTTGGGGTCAAGTGGTACTTAAATTGGGGGACATCTGATAGACAATTCGTTGTGATATATGATGTCCAATCAGTTATGAAGTATATGATATTGGCAAATTAATTTATTTTGCAGGCTATATTATAATGTCCAGTTTCGTTCTAACTGGAAAAGACTAGCCACAGATAGCATAACAAACAATTTCACTCGTAATCAAGTCTTTGGTCTATTCAAATTTATCACAGCCAGTTTCCACATGCATATGGGCTTACGCATAGGGATTTATAGTAAAATTTGTATTTCATATATCGCCTTTACTCAGACTTCACGTAACCACCCCTGGGTCTTATTTTCTTCCTTTCACAGAACAAGCACTTGCCTTTCTTCGGTCTATGTCATATTAAAAGTAAGACACGAATTTCTTGCTGAGCGTTTGAGTGATTCTGACAATCAGCCTGATTGATATTGATTACTGCATGAAGTAGCGGAGAATATGACAAGAAGATTTAAAAGTGGAAAGTTCACGTGGAGCACATCTAAAAAATCAAGCGGGTAATATGTGTGTCAGCAAATGTAACATGCAAGTTTCACTAGATTTTATGAACCAGAAACTTTGATTAGTCTGTAATTCTTGCCAGTTCACACTATGTACACAAGGTTTTCATACTGCGATTGTCCGCTATCGTTCGGTTAATGTATCACGGCACAACAGGTCATACAATTTTCTAACCCTTTCAGTCCTAATTGAAACCCCAAGTTTGTATCGTGCTCTATTATTGCAGAGTTCGCGATGGGATGATAGCTGTGAATAATATGTAGGAAGCAAGGCAGATAGCTGCGAAATTTATCTACATTTCTGTAACTGAAAATATGAAGCCGCGATAAAAGGAGCTTGGAATTACCTTGTTGTTTGCTTGCTGAAAAGTGTTTCCTTTTTAATGCAGTTCAGAATAAAACGTAGTTTTAGTGTAATTTCGTGCATGAAATATAGACCAGGAATTACTCTGTTATTAAGACACGCAAACTTTC
The DNA here is from genome assembly GCA_016617855.1 of Megalonaias nervosa. NCBI lineage: Eukaryota > Metazoa > Mollusca > Bivalvia > Unionida > Unionidae > Megalonaias > Megalonaias nervosa. The sequence continues at coordinate 2,231 of JAECUM010039707.1, read as the reverse complement.
ATTTACTCTTTCACAGACAGACATAATATATGGAATCTTTCGAGTACGAATAAAATACTCTAACCTGTATGATAATGCTATTCTCCTGTAGAATCCAGGGATAGTACTTTCCGTTCTGTTTTGTGTGTATTTGTAACCCACTATAACTATTTATATACACCTTGATTTCTGTATTAGGAATCCGGAATGACTGTCTACAGGTGAGAATTGAACTAGGTCGATATGTGGGTGTGTCTGCTACCGACACTATAACATATTTTTGGTGATGTGTGCATGGTCGAGATGGTATAGGAATCAGTGCTTACAGGCGAGGCGATGGGTGCCGTTTATCAGCGGACTCGGGTTCTAATCTCCGTAGTGTAAGAATCAAAATTCACTGATCTGTATGATAATGCTATTTATTCGTATTGATACAAAAAATTCTGCTAGTATTATCAAGCATTCTCCTGTATAATCCAGGGATAGCACTTTCCAGTGTGTGTGTGTGTGTGTGTGTGTGTGTGTGTGTGTGTGTACACCGGTTTATTGCTAAGTTATGGATTTATTTTGTTTTACTTGGTATGTCTTTAATCCAATCATGACATCTTTACCTTTAATATTTTATCTTGTTGGAGGTTATGTTTGCTTTCGTTTGGAAGAGTTTATTTTCCTGGTATTTTAACAACCATTTACAATTACATTTTTGTAATCTAACCTTTACTCGGATCTATATAGCCAGAGCTGTGCTGATAAGCCGTTAGACCATATACACATACTTGTGTATATATTTCACTCAAGAATAAACAAAAATGAAGATTTCATTTTCCCTTACCATTAACTATCGACTTACTTTCTTCGCGGTTAATAAAGTTCGTCGTTTCCAAATATTGGATGCTTTCGCACCGACTAAATTCAAGAATCTGTCACTGCTTGTCCAGTCATCTGGAGTTTCTAGAACCAGTAGATAAATGGAAGATGGCGTGACAGGAAAATTAAAGTCTCTCGACAAATTAGTTCCCTGCAACCGTGGTACCAATGCCCTAACATACAATCTTTTTCTTGCCCTTGCTTAGCGCCTAGATGATTTACAAAATTAAGGAAGATAAAATTAACGATTGCACAAATATCCGAAGAATAGGATGTCATTATATTGCGGCAATAGTTATAGATGGACTAGATGAAAACTCCATCCACAACAGGGTCGAAAATAAGATCTATATATATGCATTTGATGAGAAATACATCCACGGTGTTTCTTCCTTTCTCTTTCTGCAGATTGACCTGAAGTGGAGATGTTCGAAATGATAATGCAAAGAACATCTTGAACTGAAGCATTATGATGTTGGAAATGACTGATTAGAGAATACAAAATCAATGTTTTATATTGCAGGCTTTAGGAATTATCGGTTCTGTTAAAACATCTCTTCCATTTTTGGTAGAACAATGTCAACATAGTGTAGACCATAATTCTTTGAATGAGATTTGATTAATTAATGTTGGAGGAGATAACTTTTCACCAGTTTCATGTTGGTATATTTATTTAACCAACGTGCATACCACGAAAATCATCTGTGGTATTAAAACACGATGATGCTGACCGAGTTTATATGTTAGAAAGTTGAAGTGCAAAATATATATTTTTTTAGAGATTTCAGTGTAAGAACTGGAAACAGATGTTGTATTTTGTACTTAATGAGAGTCAAATATATACAAATCTAATTACTTGACAGGAGTCCTTGTGAGAGTAATGAATGAATGAATGAATGAATGAATGAATGAATGAATGAATGAATGTAAGCAAAGTGCGGATACATTTATTGAACATGGAATTGATAATAATTATATCGAAAAGTTCAGATGATATGACTACAAGAGAAAAGATTTGCTTAGACCACATGTGTTTAATAGTGAAAATGAAATGCAAGACTTTACGAATTAGTAATATAGAAAACATTGAGAACTTGGCCAACATTGTTGATACATTCGCTTCTATTGTGTTTCTTTCTGCATATCCCTTGTTGGCTAAAACTGTGTCTTGTTCTTCAGATAATTTAAACATGAAATGGAATGTACATTTTGATGCAAATTATAGAAAAGCACGAGCTAATTGCAATTTGCAACAACAACAACAACAAAAATGATTTCTCTAGAAACAGGTCCAGAGAGAAGAATCAAAAATACGTAATGGCGATAACTAGATATAATAAACCTCGTGTTGATAGGATGTTTCTAATTGTTATACAGCGGCCCAC
>JAECUM010039706.1:0-10943 GCA_016617855.1 Megalonaias nervosa | reverse complement strand
TATAAGAAGTATATATATATATATATATATATATATATATATATATATATATATATATATATATATATATATAATCTCATGCCTACTATATGCATAAACCCACCGCCAAGCTTCATCCCTTTAAGGGATCTGCCCTTCGCTGAGAGGGTATGAGGGTTGGTGTATATCCGTTTTTTTCTCAACAGAAGGGAACTTTAAAATTTTCTAGCCCCTATGACAATTAATACTCTTTCAACACACATACTTTCACTTCATATTATGACTCACCCTTATTTTGCATCGTGGTGATGAATAATACACCAATATACCTGTTTCATCGTTTTGTCAATGCCGTACAAAAAAGGTCTTGTGACCGTTCATTAGGGCGCTGTTGACCAATTGATACCCATTTTCAGACTGAAAAATAAAAATAATTGCTTATGTTATGGGTTTATTTATGGATGACTAACAATTGTTTGAAATTCATTTGTCTGCGTGACGGTCAACTGTGGTTGTTTTATTCATCCAAATGCAATAAAACTGATTTATTTAAAGATCGAAATTAGTAAAGCTGTATTTCCGATTTTAATATAAAATAATAAAATAAAATAGAGACAAACAGTCATACATATAATTATATTGTTACAAAGGATATACAATTTATCAATTTAAAAAAAAAATAAAAAAAAAAATATTTATACAGTTTTTATAGTGCATTGGTATTAAAGCCATTAGGATACAAAGTATTTAATTTCTAAATCCAGTAAGTTTCTTTTATGAGTCTATTCATGTCTCCGTGCGCAATATCTATTGGCATGAAAGAAAAATCATATTATATTAACACCAATAATCACTCTGTACTGATTTTTCTAGACCGCTTTGTGAACAGATACCCTACGAGTAGGCTTCGCTGCTCCTTTGATAGTGAGGATCAAGGTTCCAGCACCAGTTGGTAGTGTATTGGTTATAACTACATCGACGGACCATACCGAGTCTATCGAGGATACTGCGGCTGCAAAATACCCCACATGACCACAAGTCTTCTGTCGAAATGCGTTAGCAGGTTTTAACCCGATCGCTCCTGTGTTTTCATTATTCAACTCTGCTATGACCGACCGAAGCCGTGTCACCCTCGTCAGAGACCGAGCTTCACCATTCACAATCAATTCTTGCTCTTACTGGTGACCGAATAATCTTTCCTCAGATTTCTGACTCACGTGACCATTATTTGATGTTTTGTATACGAGATCATGTCGGTCACATTCAGCATCAAAACGGTTTATATGTTTTTCTCCTGGTATTAGTCGGCTGTCGTGGAGTAGTATATTCTACCGTGTTTCATGGCCACGTTAATTGTATACAGGGATATGTTTTTCACCAGGATATTTATTCCACGGTATCCCAGGTAGCTATGTCAACACAGCGGCAATATTACTGCCGTGATTTGTTTAGACCAGAGCCCGGAGTGTACCACGAACGTAAATGTCTTTGCTCCATATCGAATGCAAGTTAATGCGATTGCTGTTCTGCCCTTAACGCGTTGCAACCCGAGTTGGATTTCCGGTACATGCACGTAATCGGCATCGCACGTAATAGGGAGCCATGATGATAAGTTATACAACAATTGATATCACGAACGAGAACAGATTTCAAAGTCACTGACGTCTCTGGTGAAATCACGGGCACACAAGCATGGTGACGTGTTCTATACTCGGTTCGCGCACTGATCATTGGCTGGTCCGATCCGGGAAAACTCAACGAATGCTGTACTTGAACATGCGATGGTTAATGTGGGATCGGATGTACATGACTGCACCATTCTCAGACAACCAATATGATGTACTCAGTGATTTTACGGAAGCGCCTGGGTGGTCAAAGAACCCGAACTAGAACTTGGATACTCGTACGAACTTGAACCCTCACCCTCATCCTCGTACGAGCTCAGATCCTTTCTCGAACGTAGGCCTTATGAAGTTTGTACACTTGTAAATCATGCCGTTTCAATTCAGACTCGAGGAAAGACATTCCAATAGTTCTGACTATGCCAACACAAACCGAACGTCCACCTGAACAGGAAAACACGCATGAAGAAGAAATTGCCAGGTTGCAAAAAGAACAAATTCACAAACTGCTAGAGAAAAATACATCCACATGTAATAAAAGGTCTTGGTGGATAGTATGACCCCAAGACCCTATGGATAGTCTGAAAACAATTCTGGGTTTAGTTCGATTTGTCAGCAGTTAAACACCGACAGCATTATGGACGCGGAGATATTTCTTGCGTTAATGTATGAACTTATTAAAGATTATGTTTACAGCAACTATGACATGGTCTGAGGCGTTTCTCGTTCTTCGCGAAATCAATGCTGCGATGCAAAAACAACCCTTATTGTTACCTGGATGTTCACGACCTGGTCTACGAAATCAGGATTGTACGTAGTTTTCTCTAAACCAATCACCGCGAGAGAATCCCGCACACTTGAGATCACACTAGTTCGCGCCTATTAGAATTGGCCTAATATTCGATAGCGATCGAGAAAATACCTGGAACGTTATTGGACTTTCCAGCTAATAAAGAGATCTGACGGAGGATTTCGTTAGTGACCAAGAAAGACTAAAATTTATATACGCCAACACGAGCCCACATTCAGCGTTGTCATCTCGATCGAATCTCTACTGTATGAGGTTGACATCGCACAGTCGTTGCTGAGAACAGTTCTTGGATGACATGAAGATATTAATGAGATTTTCGCAGACAAATGAATGTTACACATGGGATACAATATCGTGCCAGAATTGTCAGGATCACCTGCACGATGCAGTTTAATCTAACATCTGACGCCAACAGCGGCAACCAAGGTTGCAAACTCGGGTGGACGACACAAAATGCGGACACCTTGTTGTTGAGGCACAACACACACTCGCGGGAAGCCCAACCAAACATATACCTATTGATTTTTGAAGGATTCATCATCTATCCTGATGTTCACTTAAACTTTTTTGGCGTTTGCATTTAAGATTTTTATGTTTAAGATTTATCAGTACTTATAGGCGATGGGTTAAAACAGCCATTCGATGATGATGTTGCAGAATATACCGACCGGGTGTTGAAGCAGCTGATGCTATTATCGATAATTTTGTTACAAGTATTGGACCACCTGACTGATATGCCGCTAACAATCCAACGCCAGCTTGGAGTCATAGCATTAGTACGCGAAAACGCCCGGCAAAAAGATACATCACCGTTGGGCGTTGAATCACACAAAGACTGTTTCTATAATCATGAAGTGAGATTCCTCGACGAATCTGCACCGGTTACGTTTACCAAAAGGTGTGCCGAACCAACATGGAAAAGTAAGACCTACTGACTGATATTTAGCAAAGACTCACTTGTACGCATAACAGTTCTTGGACGTGAACGATTTTAGAGGCACAAATCAAAGGCGTATTAGTTGTATTTCTAAATGGACGTAGTGCAAAACTCCAAGAACTCACAATCACCGGAGACTTAAGCATTTCACTGGAAGATATTTTCTACGATCACATAGCGGTTGTACCAGTGAAGAAAAGTACTTGGCTGGAAGTTTTGCACGTGGACAAGGCCAATCTGTAGACAAATTATACCTCATAGTAATAGTATCGATATAAAACCTGTGATGGACCTCAGAGGTACAGACGGGAAAAAAATAATAATAAAGCACCAAGAAAACCTTTTCGCTCGCGAAATGTGTGTGTGTGTGTGTGTGTGTGTGTGTGTGTGTGTGTGTGTGTGTGTGTGTGTGTGTGTGTTATCGTAGATGCTATTTGCAGAATCGACGCTTCAACAACCATTGGCTTGGGTGTTAGTAGAACTGCGATTACAGAAACTATTATAGGTACACCAATCAGACTTATTGTCAGGCTATATAGATAGTAACCTGTTTAGATGGCGGCACAGGTAAAATAACTTCGCTACGTTTGCATATCACAATTCAAAAATTCTCGGGGCGAAATGTAGTCAACACAATTGCCAAGCTCTATACGGTAGCTACCGAAGATAAAACAATTAGCTTACCTGAGTTCGAAATGGTGCTGGTCGAAATGGAAAACCATTGACGACTTCGTGCGCAGATACGGAACTAAAGCACTAGCGACCCCAAAACAGGTAATCGATTAACAGGCAGTAAAATCGGGTAAATGTTTATCAGCATATATCGATCTGCTGGGGGAGCTCAAAGCGGCTGTATTGATCTGACTTTGGCATCCCGAGGGAACTTGGCTTAGAGGGCCGACCCTGATTACATGCACGCATGTGTAAATAAATCCCTTGTGGGGAAAAGTCATGGGGGTTTAAGCGATTTGGAACCGTGATAATTTCGAACGTTGATTATGATACTCCTAAGCTTCTCCATGGATAAAGAAGTTCCCAGTTATCTCCCTTTATATACATTTTTATTGCATACATGCTTTAAAACATGATTGTTTATTTTTTTAAACGAAAAGCACGTTCAATTAAAAATACAAAATAAATAGAGATCAAAATTATTGACTGAGTAAAATGCTGGATACAAAATGCATGGGTATGAATGATACAATCTTTATAAGTGTTCAAAGGCGATTCGTAGAAGTCATTTAAATGAGAAATCGCTGGATTAAACCGCTGCTTTGCGTGGTAGACAGACACGTTTTTTTTTTCCCCCCTCTCCTTACGTCTGAAAAGCTGGAATACGACTTTCAAAGAAGAGAGGGCCACAAATGTCGAAGATTTTATCTAATGAAACAAATAATTTTGTTTTCGTTGTGGAATTTGCTTTCAGATTATCATCTAGGCATTTTGTCAACAAATTTGACCTGAAATTTGGCATGAAAATTTCAGCAGAAATCGTTGCACATTTAATGTCGTGTCTGTAAATAGCGATAATTAGTTTTCATGTTTCCAAGGTTTTGAAGTGGCGTTTTCTTTTCATCAAATATTGTATGAAACTGGGTATGGATAATATTGCTCTATATCAGGGGTGCACAACCTTTCTCGGCCAAGAGCCAGATTACATTTTCTAAGACCACTCGAGGGCCGCAAACACTAATTTATTTAATATAATTACTGTTCACGGCCAGATTTGTGTGTTGTTTTAATTTGCCCTGAGGGCCGGACAGAACACGTTCGCGGGCCGGGGGTTGTGCACCCCTGCTATATGTCAAAATTTTGTACCTTGGTGAACTTGCTTTGTCTATATGTGCAGGAACCTGGTTGCGTCGTTGACAACATGGCTTTCTGATCGTCGACAACGTATGTTAAGGCTTGCATACATCTGTTGTCTTGTTCGTGTAAAACGTTGGGTTAATATTAAGTATGTCTAAATTTGGACCCTGATAAGCTTGGGGTTCCTGTCTCGTGTTTGTAAACAGGAAGCTGGTTACATCGTTTACACACTGTTGCGTACTTCTGGTAATGTGTTCAGATAAAACTTTGGGACAACGTTATTTGTGTGTAAAGTTTTTAACATGAAGTGCTTGGGTGTTCACCATGGCGTGTTTGGAGTTCTTGTGTTTTCAGAAATGTGTGTTATCGTAATGATGTCCACACGCGAGGCAACGCATTCCGAGGCACCAATTGTTCTTTATACAGATCTGGCTACTCTCTCAACTCATGAGCTAAGATTGTTTTACATGGTCCGAAGTGAAAATATTTCCAAGCTGCTCATTTGTATAATTCATTGATGCATGTGAGAGTAAGATTGTCACTGTTTCTCACCATATCGCTCTAATATTACCAACCATTCAATCTAATTACGTCAGTAACAGACCATGACGATAATTGCCAAAACGAGTTCTAAATCATTTCACGCTACTAAAATTATAGCTTTTATACGAGTCTTAAAATTCCTATCTCAATCAAATTTGCACAAAGGCGGCGACACTAGATCAAGACAGATAACACTCTATACTGATAACAAGAACTGATATAGACATAAATAGGGGTCTTCTTTGCCACGGTAGGAAGAGCAGAGAGGTATCCATGTAGAAAAATCATTAGACAAACCTACCTTCACTAAATCAGTTCCTTTTATGATTGCAGTTGAGAAAAGCATGATTTTAATTAGATGAATTAAAGGAAACGCTGATTATTCTTTTCATGTGGAATTGAATTGCAATGGCGTTGATTCAGCATGTTGTAAAATTGATTTATGCTCTTTTCGACTTCATGAAAGCAAGCGTTTTGTGTAATAAATCTACTACTCTCGTCTAGCCTGTATCCTACGATGAAATATATAGGAATACAAATTTTAATGTTGACTATTCAGCAACATCTATTTTATCTGGGCATGAGATCCATATCTTTTGACCATATATCAGTTGAATTATTATAAATAATAATAATAATAATAATAATAATAATAATAATAATAATAATTATTATTATTATTATTATTATTATTATTATTATTATTATTATTATATGCACAAAAAGAAAACGTGACTGGACATTATATCACTCTGTCCCCATTACATGTCTACCATTATTTGACAATATTGACCTGTTAAGAAAATACTAGTGTTGATTTGCAGTTGAATAAATAATTTCCTAATATCTTAATGACTCAGACTTTCCACAAAAGTTTATGCTTTTTTAACTCCTCATTAGTCTTAAAATTTGAGATGAAAACTAATTCTAGATTCAACAAATATGAGAGATAACCGTTTATGTCTAAATGTGTTGACTTACTTTCCGAGTGACTGTGTTGTAAATGGGAAATTAGTATAAATGTCACAATGTGAATTATTCAAGTAGAATCAATGTCATTTAAGTTTACTATACATTACTCACATCATCATATAAATTCCTTTTCGTAAATGTCTCTCAGTGATGTCAAAATTGTATGAATTCCCTTGCATATATTAGATTTCTACTTGTATGTATTTCATTCTTGAATCAAAATGTTTGCTTAAAATAGTTTGATGTCTTTATTGTTTTCCATCTGTCACAAGGTCTTAAGTACAACTTCAGGCTACTATTGACTGTAAACATCGATTTTAATCACGTGCCTTAAAATCTTAAGTCTCCTTGAGCTCAAAATCAGTTCCTACTTAATTCTGGACCTTAATGGTGTCTTAATTATTTAATTATGAAAGTAATAACGTAATAAACCTTAAGTTTTGGCTTGGTTGTCTATACTTTTGGCATTTTAGGATATATGTAGTGGAAAGTATGTCAAACAGAGGGATTAAACTATAAATGATTCAGTTGATACGGGTATAAAATTATCAAGATGACCATGATCCGGTCAGGTAGATGGCAAGAAACAATAAAGAAGAAAAAAAAACAAAAAAACGAATGTTTAAAAACTATTATTGTCTTCCTTTTTGTCAGTTTCGGACAAAAAATATTTCACTCTTGACTGTGAAGGGGTTCCATCCATTTCAAAAAAGGGGAATTGGATCTATGGAATTAGTTCACTTTAAATTGGTCTCGATCATCCATTATTCATTCCATGACTTGAACGTTTAGATTAACCTGCCCACACCCATTTTGAATTTTCATGTTACTCCTGTGTATGTATACCGTTGTAACTTGTAATGTTTGTTTTTGGTTTTTTGCTGTATAGCTTCTGTTTAAAGTCATATTTTTCTTTTGCCTATTTCATTTAGACTCTATCTCCCTCATTGTTAAAATACCGTACATACTAGTGTACAGGTCATATTAGTGTACAGGTCATATTAGTGTACAGGTCAGATCCAATTTACAACATACAGCCTGATATGCCGTCTCGCAATGAGCTCCTTGGTCGGTGTTTGTATTGCTTGTTTTACTGATCAGTCCAAAGAAAAAGAAAAACCACAGAGCTGGATCTATGCTATTTGCAGCTGTATCTCACTTGGAAAGTATTTACTGCGTATGGGTTCGCGCATGTCGCGGAAATGCTCCTTTTTACAAAACATTGAAGGTTCTCCGAGTGCTATAAAATGATTTCAGTCACCTAACATTTCGATTTGCTGCTTTTCCTGACCATTCCATTTCTATCATATCTGTTTGAAAATAAGCTTGAGAGATATTTATTTGCATAATGGGTCTATAAGCGAAGCAAAATTTGTGGACCCGGAATTAAATGGTTGATAATGAAAGAGCTGGATTATACCTTACTGTGTGTCGCATTTTTGGGTAGAAGCTCCAAAACGGCAATAAATAAGCCCACAAATGGAAATAAATAAGCCTCCAAAAATAAATAAATAGACATCTGAACGTACTGAAATGATACATAAAATTATCCATGTTTACGTTTTGACATTATCGATCTTGCGAAAGGAAATGGAGTTCCTGGGATAATTGGACGGTTGTTTGAGTCTGTGTATGAAGGAAATCCATTTTTCTGAGTACATTATGCAAAGGCGGATCGGTTGGCAGGTGATATGACGTTCCACTCAATAAATAAATCTGGTTTGTGTAATAGCACGCCAGTAAAAACGTAACTGCACCTGTAAATTTCACATTTTACGTCAGTTTGTGTGCTACGTCTTATCTTAGAAACATGTTACTGATATTTCCCGATCAAAAATGTCATGTCTTACAATTAAGGTACCATTATAAAAGATTATTGCATCTTAAATCGCTTAAAACACCCGTAATATGCATTCCAGTTTCCTTAACTCAGAGCAAAACAGCGAGCAAATGTATGTGATATATTTATTTTATTTGGACTGTCTATTTATGTAAAGTGAAATATTATTTATGCGAGATGACTAGCATTAAATAGTACTAAATTAAAGAGTAGATACTGTGTGAAACTGTAGTCACGGTGACATACGATGGCATGGATTTCAAGGTTTAACCGAGTCTCTTATACACTTCAAAGATGTTAGGATGTGTAAGTGGTATATGATATAATCCCCACCTCTACAGTGCTTTGGTTATCGTTATCTAGGAGATCATCGACCACGGTGTTATTGCCCGGATCGAGTAATTAATAACATAAAATATGAAATTAATGGATGGAATAACATATATATGAGCGAAGATATAGAGTAAATAGAATAGCACGAGCCCCCGTATGTAAAATATAACAATTTTAATCAATTACATAAACAAAATGAAACTGAACATGACATTTCAATGATACACTTTCTCTTAGAAATAATTACACAATCTATGTGAATATACCGATAAAACAAATTTCATCATAGTATCGAGTGAATGATCATCATAACCTGGTGATTTTCCGGCCCTTTCTAAATCACTGTTGGTGACGGGTCTTCGTTGCCGTATTTATTTTCATTCTCTCTCTCCAGCCTCTTCGGTTCATCAACCGTAATTTTGGTGTAGTCTGTACTCCTGTGTGTGTGTGTGAGTTAGATTTTTAACGTAGCTTTAACAATTTTGCAGTCATATCGCTACGATGTCTGCAGTGTGACAGTTTATAGTGATGTCCAGCACTGGGGCATCATGCAGCAGACATGTGGCATTATGTCCCACCCAGTCGCATTATCCTGACACCAGGCCAACCAGTCCCAACACTAACCTCTTAATGCTGAGCGCCAAGCGAGGCAGCTGTTAGTACTATTTTTTTAAAGTCTTTGGTATGACTCGGCCGGGGTTCGAACCCGCGACCTCCCGCTTCCGAGGCGGACGCTCTAACCACTAGGCCACCGGAGCACCCCATCCCACTGTATATCACAGGTATGGAACTATTTTTTCCTTCAACCTTAATATTTGTCAGGTTTTTCTTTTCTGGCGTTGAACAGTATTCCCACTTTTGTTATGCCAGATATCGTCTTATTGTAACATAACTGATATAAGCTAAAACTCGATACTGATACACAACATCGTCTTGAATTGAAATTAATGTCTTTGTCTGAGCGGTTTCTCGCATTTCTAACTGGAGCCATAACTAGACCTCTTTGATAACTATTACGTCCCACTGTGGGCTGTAAATTACTAGCTGAATAATGTTTTTGACAGCGAGGAACCCAAATCTGTATCAGATGTGCATCTGATATAATGTTTCTTATCAAACTCGGGAAAAAGTTGCCTTTATCATGGGTTGCACAATGACGAGTATAAATCGGATCGGAGAACTAATTAATTTCTCATAGAACTTAATTGCATACAAAACACAAATGATTCCATTCATTAGCGTTAGAGAATTTATTTTTCAGCCTTGAAAAACTGACATTCTGTGGCCTTTCTTTCCATCTTTTTCTGCTAAACAGAGGGACTCTATGGAATGCACCTAAAATCATATCTTCCCGTTAAGAGCACATACGCGATTTTGTCAGTAGGAATTAAATACAGGATGTCAAACATGTTGTTGTAAGCTATAATACATAAATTGAAATCTATGAATGTAATAATATTTTTAAATCCATTTACCAACCAATGTGTGCATATAAAAAATTGCATTCTGTTTTTTACTTCATTTTTTAAATTTCCCACTGTGGATTGGTTTTCTGACTGTAAAACAATTAGCGATACCTTTAACTGCTGTAGTTACACCAGTACGATAACATCCTTGTGGTCAGAACCGTTTAGTCGTGCCATTTCTATGACTTGGGAGGAAATATTACCTACTGTTAATGCTGCTATTACCTTGTAATGGAATAAATAATGATCCATCTTAACTGCCAACAATTTGCGAAGTATCATAAATGTAATCTAAAAACTTTTCACCGGGCACACTCTTTCAACAGACGTTTATACCAATATCCACGTTTCTTGGAATCAGTTTTGATCCCATAAAAAACATGAATATATATCTTAATCGAAAATAATGTCTCTGACACATTCATGTTTCTGGTTGCCCTTGCTTTATCGTACATATCAGCGCACATGAAGCAATATCTGAAGGTTTGACCATGACACACAACGCCAACATTATCTGAAGGTTTGACCATGACACACAACGCCAACATTATCTGAAGGTTTGACGATGACACACAACGCCAACATTATCTGAAGGTTTGACCATGACACACAACGCCAACATTATCTGAAG
>JAECUM010039704.1:0-28947 GCA_016617855.1 Megalonaias nervosa | reverse complement strand
AGTGATTTTGTCAATTACTGTATATAGTACTTATTATCTAAAAAGAGATATAAAATAATTTTGCACGCTGGTAAGGGTGCAATTTTTAGATATATAGAGTGCACGTAGCTTGCATAAGATCAATAAATAGTTTTTATTCAGGAAGTTACCATCATCAATAATAATATTAATAATATACCCGTTTAATAATTTGGAGTATTGTCCAATAAGATAGATACATAAGTTTGATTCTTAATATAATAAGCTATTTCCCAATCGATGAGTCGCTAGGTGGTTTCTTTTGCGAAGTGCGGTATTTCCTAGATTCAACGTAAAGAATAGAAGAAAAAGCATTTTATCGTCGTATGCTTGTTAATGAGGAAAGAACTGAGCAATTGATTTAGTTCCTGTGTTGGGTTCTTATTTCATATGTTCTTGTGTTAATGTCTGTCTGTAGAAATATTTGATTTTGTGCTGAGATAATTTGAGAGGAGACATTTAGTAGGATTACTCACTGTAATGTCACGGTGCTCAAGGACCAAAATAGTATTCTGGGACTATTGTGAATTATTCAAAGGAGTTCTGGACAATGCCACTGTGATATGTCATGACTGTTGGAGGAACAGAACATTCGAGCATCTGAAATCCATTCAGAAAATTTGATTCTTATGAACTTGAATAGAACTGTTTAGGATTATTTTGGACTTAATTAATACTGTAAGTTTCTCTTAAATTTTCATTTTTAAGACTGAAATTATTTGTTAAGTTTCATAAAACGTGTTGGTTTTGCTTCTTTCAGTTAGTTAGTTTATAACCATAGAGTGGTAACAATGTGTCCATCTTAAATATGACGTCGTTGCCACTTACCTTCAAGGTTTGGGAATTATTCTCATCCTCAGCAGATCCACATTATATTTGGGGTGCTCATTTGACTTTTAAACAATATTGCAGGCTTGACAATATTGAATAGGATACAATTTCAGTTATGATTTGGTTTTAAAGATTAAACTTGGCATGCACATATTTTCATCGTGTGTGTATTTGCTAAACCCTTTTCTGCTACGTATTCTAGGATATTAAGCCAATGTTCAAGACCACCTCAAGCTCACTATGTGTAAAGTACAGTTCATCCGCAAGGACACTATCGCAATTACGATGGTAGACATTTTCATTTAATTACCTTGAAGTTGGTAACATTTCATCCACGGCAACCTTGTTGATAACAGGAAAATAATTTGTCAAGTACATTTGGTACTGTAGCATTGGTATATTAAAAACTCTTTCTATAGTTACTTTTTAGTAACCTTCATGAGGAGGGACTTTTGCTTCATTTGTATGTTGTAATTCATTTGTTTAATTATTGTCTCTTCTACCACCATGGTAGCCTTATGAACTATGTTTTGTAAGACGGATCATTTCTATGAGTACAAGCATAATGAGAAAAAGTGGAGAACTGTGTTTGTTTTTCAGTTTGTCGATTCGCATGTATTATGTTAATTTGGTCATTAGACATTATCATAGACACGCAACCGAATCCATTTAACGATTATCATGAAAAGTGAAACAAATATTCATTTCATAGTCATTTTGGTCCAAGGAAACCTAGAATGGAGGAGGTCCAAGGGAACAAATTGGCCAAATATTAGACACCCGTCCTTGAGTGCCAGTATAATAGATGGGAGGTCTTGAATCTACCGGTGGAAATATGTATCTTGATATGGCTTTGTAGCACAGACCTTTCGGCGTGCCATTGGAGTCACCGTGATTACAGGACCAAGCCGCAGAAAATTAGTCATTAAGGGTGGCACACAGGCAGAAGAAGTCTCACCTTCAATTTTGGAGATGAGAGAGGAGCAATAGCAAACTAATCGGTTCCGAGCTGAGGCCGATGAATGCAGTCTGAGAACCCCTAACGACTCATCCTTTGCTTCATTTTAAATCTCTTGGCAACTAATAATAATGGGTCATATTGTAAATTAATATATGCGCTTACGAATATGTTTCTGATTGTCTCTATTTTACGCAAAAAGTTACATGTATTTTTTGAATTCTACTTTATATTTAATTGATGGTAAATTCCCGTAGCAAAGTTCCATAGAGCGACAACCTGATAGGGTGTTTAAGTCGAACAATTGTACCATCATTATTTGCTTCAGTCCACCTTTCTCTCCTGTTAATATTCGTCTAAAGGGAGAATTACTAAGAAAGATATGTCATAATTAATTAAATTGCATGCTTGGAAAAATGCTGTCTTCATTTTGTATTTTTATCGAAGCTTGCTTCAAACATTTTAAAGTAGATCTGAGAAAATGATGAAAATTGAGATATTTATTAAAACCGTGCTGTTTTAAATTATATTTTGTTATAAATTATTAATTATTAGGTTACGTCTCACATATAACACCGATTAGACAATATACTGTTCACCATTTCCTCCATTGTGACGATAACAACCCTAAATAATTCAATGTTTTATTGCCATGTCATATCCTTTTACTTGGCATCATTTCGCATTTTACGCATCAGGTATTTTTCGAGCGGGAGCAGGGTTCCATTGATGATTAGGGTCAGATATATCAATCGAGACTGGTGGAATAAGTCACTGATGCATTGATATTGAGTGATGTTTAGCTAACTAAGAATATAATTGATCTACCACCTACCATGTTTAAAGTTGCATTTGACTTTATGCTACTGATATTGCACATTAAATTATATTTCTTGTCTTGTGAAATCATCTGACGTTTTTCCTCATTGTGGAACCACAAGGTCATGTATATGTGTGGTACTCATGAGCGTGCTTTATCCATTGTTACTTGAAATCCATCATTTTTTAATCTAAATTATTGTACACAATTCAGATTAACTAGTGATTCAATGTATCTCAAATTTAAGTTTTTTTTGTGTTCTGTCGTACACATTTTTTTTGTAAATATAATAGATGATAGCGACATTGAAAACCCGGTCAAGAGAACCTGAAAAAGTAACATCACTAAAGTCCAGAAATTCTGGTAGAGTGAACGTGCTGGACAGCTTTGAAAACGTTCACAGGAATGTCAAAAAGCAATCAACATTCTTTCTCTGCAGAAACATTTCGGTATCTAATCGTAAACAGTGACGAATTTAGTAAGGAAATATCAGCCAAAGAAAACGAACAATCCATTATATGCTTTAGCTGCAGAATTCTAAGAAAGAATAGGAGAAGAAAAAAAAAAAGAATTCCATGTAACTACAAGAACAATTTCGCTTTGGCAAACTAACAAATTCGAATATTGGACAATGTTGGGCTTTGTTTCACATTTGTACATGATTCTCTTGTTAACATTCGCTCTTTTCGTTTTTATTTCCTCTATTGCAACGCCAGCTTAATCTAATTTCTGTTGCACAATATGCGTATCGTGTGTATTTTGTATCTCTGATTCAGTTTGTCTTTCAGTATTCCTATGTAGCATTTGTAACATTTTAAACAGATTGGTTGCGCTTCTTCAGCAACATGTATTAACGAAAAACACATACTTGATTGAATATTTGTGTGAGTAGGCGCTATACCTTCATTAAATGAAATTTAAAAGAACTTTAAATGCCTTCCTTGTTGCATTAACATGTACAGGAATTTCATTCTGCTTGATCTTGTTCAAAATAGTGTGGACCATATTCTCTTGTATTTTTCGGCTTGTTTGGATGTAGCTGGGATGCTACGGTAATTGGTAATATTGTGTTCTTTAATTTCGTTATTGATACCCATTATTATGACGCTTAGACTTTGACATTGTCACAGATCATCAGTGGTTTTTGTATGTAGCATTCTATATTGTTAACTGTAATGACTTTGGATATTCTTTAGTTTTTCCATCTGGTAGTGTGAATATTACAAACTCGCATTACTTTCTTGTTTTAACTTAATTTTCTAATGCCTTGATTTGTCCACTTATGTCACTGTTTCGACATTCAGTTTGTCTTCAGAGCTATAAGCTGGCATGCTTTATCTTTCTGCTATCGATGTAATTTACACCATGTTGCTCTCTGTTGCCTTCCACCTGTTAACCAGATGAGTTATTTTTTCTCAATTACACAAGCACATGCTCTGTTACCGTTTATTTGTCTAGTCTCTTGCAGCTTTTATATGTTATAGAACTTGTCCAATACAGAAAACGTTTCTTCTTAATGCATGCCTTCTACATCCCTTGTTTAATGTCCTCCGTTTGTAAAATACCCGATTACCTAAAGTAACTTCCCTGATTTTCAATATTTCCTCTGTAATAAGATAGATACTGTCCAGGTATGGCTTGAAGTGTTTAAATTCTTCTTGTTTCACTTATTTTGAATGTAGGTGTTCCAAAATAGCCAGGTATTAAAACCAGTTAGATTTATCGATGCTATTTAGCTGTTTCCGTCACTGCACTCCTCGGCTAAAGAAAGGTATGTATATGCAAGAGAGAGAGAGAGAGAAAGAGAGCACTGTTTGGATGTATTATCGCCACTGAACATGCAAGATGCAAAGCTTTATTTTATGGCTATGAGAAACGGTCAATTGAAGACTTGCTAACTCTCATTAAAACAGCTATTGCTTGAACGTTACAGTAACCCTTTCTAATCCTCTAGTTTGAATTCCTTTGGCTGAACTTTTAACCATCAAAATAGGTATCTACACCACTTTTTATATGCCTGGCGAATTTTGTTTTACCTCCAACAATTCTGAGAATATTAGGTCCGAACAGGAGTTTCCTTGCAGGCAAATTTACATACCGTCTGCTTAAATGATTAAACAGACATTCTGACCAAGAGACAATACAGACACCTAATGCAAGGATCATTCAGGCAGACTGATACTCACACTGGACAATGTGATAAACAGACGGGCGTAGTAATTGCTACATCATCGTTTGCCAATAATGCATACTATGAGTGGGGAGGTGATGGTGTTGTGGATAGTTTTCCTGGATAACCAGTGCAACACCACAGGAAACGTAATATATATATATAGATATATATATATATATATATATATATATATATATATATAAGTTAAAAGACAATATAAAGCATTGATAGAATAAGTAATGAATTTACTTGTCCAAAACCTGATTTTATACTACTTACGCTACAACAGAAAACCCCCATCACACCATGAACATTATTATTTGGGTCTCTTTCACCATGGAGGAATATAGTGGTCATTTGGTACTCATTACTGTGTCAGATACATAACATTTAACGAGAAGCTGTAAATACTGAAATATGCTTGTATTATTGTTAGCAGGACCAACAAAAAAAAAAAAAAAAAATATGGAGACCTTTTCAAATGAGAGTGATAGCTTTACAATTTGCAGTATCAAAATCGAAAGACTGTATGACATATATCATCCTGATATATATTACTTTAGATCTACCAAAATGCGAGTATCGAGAGATTACGAATGAGTAACATTAAAGATATACACAAAGTGCTCAGGATTTTATTACATTGCTAAAATCAGAATATAGATGATTTCAGTTGATATTTATGTAGATAATATTCAGTAAAAATATTCAATGGTTGCATGAAATGTTTCTATTAGAATCTACATGTATCTAACTCTCAGCAACATAAAATGTTTCGTGATCAGAAATATTCATGATGATGTTTGTAGATCACGCTATTATATAATCTGGCCAGATCAAGTGCTATAATCATGATTATTAGAAAATGGAATTCTATACATTTTCATTTGAAGAAAGGGGCCTGCAGGAAAACATGCACAACAGACCGATGCAAACAGTGCCTATATTTACATCAAGGTTCTCAGTTTTCGACATCGTATAACATGAAGTCAAATATTTAACAAAGTTATAAAGAAAAAGTGTTAAAATAGTTTTTGAAAATAAATGATGTTGAAATTTGCTTATTTATCGTCTTACTGATGTTCTCTGAAAGACTAAGGCACCTATTACTTTTAAATGAATGCCGTATCAATTATATTCCAACGATTTGCATCGCATGGAAGACATGAGAATGTTGCTAACAGTCAATAGAATGAATATTATGTAAGAACATTTATTCTACCCAGAGCAGTGAAAGTATATACATCTGCAAGAGTATTTAAAAGTATTTACACAAAACCGAGGGATAATCTACATTTTACAATATTTGCAAATGCAGAGCATGGCTCTGATTACTTACATATCATGGAACAAAAGACAACTGCGACCTTGCAAGTAGTATCAAAAGGAAACTATTGAACATTGAATCGTGAAATTTATATAAAAGTGAACAAAGCAAAATACAAATAAAAACATAATCTGGATATAAATTTATACCAATTTAATGCGAGTCACACACCTGAAACAAAAAAGAATAAGGACAAAGTAAATTGTAAAGTTAGTAACGTATATTGAAAAAGATTAATAGATAGTCTACTTGACATTGTAATGAATGAGATAAATGTGTTATTTGTAAGGATTTGAATGTAAATAATTGGGTTTTAGTTCACTTTCATCAAGGCTAATTTGGTTTTGTTTGTCAAATAAGTATACACTGCAAAATAAATTCATATGAGTATGCTATATTGATTTTAGTGTGCATTTTGAATGGACTAACTCGAATTTAGTACATATCAGTATTTCGGAACATTGCTAATCATACCTGTAACTTATGCTCCATGAAAGCCAGGAGGCTATATTCAGCTAACATTATATATTCCGCTTAGGCATTAATGCTACATTCGTTTTAATTAAATAATCATATTCTAATGGACTACATCAGAATGAATTTACCGCTGATTGGCTCAATTACAACCTGGGTCACTCGGCTCAGATCGGCTTGCAGTGATAAGCATTGGAAAGCCATATCAGAGCCGGTGAAAAATGAAAAGCACATACGGAATTAAAGCGGAAGCGAGCGTACCCAAATATGGGGCTCCAGGGGTACAGTAATCGTTTACGAAGAAAATTAAATTTATAACAGCAACGAAGAATGTTGAAATATCTATTTGCTAGTGTATTGGTCTAACGTTATTGTTGCAGTTCTGTACACTTTGACGTCATGCTCTCTAAGATGTAAACACTTTTTTCTTGGATAAGATAGAGATGTCTCTGCCAAGGACCTCATTGTTAATTGCATGTTTCCTGAATGAAAATTGCAAATTCACTATGCAGATTCAGTCTTTGAAGTCTTAGACTAACTCAGAGACCATTCACCTTCGATGCAAATATAGCATTGATGAAATACAGTCTAAAGCATAGTTCTTTGTGGCACAACTCCACAGTGAGAATCCTGACGTCATGAAAGTTTCATGGGTTCGGCGAGAACATAATAACTTTCATAGCAACCGATTTCAACGTTCGACAGCTGAGACAGCACCTTGACACACTTGTGCATAAAAATGTTAAGTTCTATTATGTATGCAAAAGTAAAGGAGGGGTTTATACTATAATGCTGACAGATCCATTTAAATTATTTAACTCAGTCTATTTACAACTTAATTGGAAAATAAAGATTACGACATGTAATTCCATACGGTTTAGGAAATAAGATAGCAAACTTACCTTGATGAAATATCAGCTAACTTCCCGACATCTCTCTTTTCAGAAGTCGAAGGTAGTGAAGTTTATTCCTAAAAAGCATATTGTGTTTATAAAACAGCTAAACAGATATGGTACTTATTCCATTTAAACCTAGTGGGATACTCCGCCACAATTCTGGAAAGTTACACTGTGCAACTTGTCTTTACGTCATTCGAACCATCTGTCGGTAGGTTCCTCGAGTTTGGTATTGGGGTTATGTCATATTTCATGAACTTGTGGTGCGGTAACGTACTTCATAAGCACCTTTATAGTTTGTTCGTATGTTTTAACTTTTGTAAGAGAGTAATTAATAACATGAAAAACTAATATCCTTTAGTTTTAGGTCACCTAATGGCGATTTAATGCATTTAAATCCAGTTTACATCAATGCAGTACAGGAGTACTTACATATATAACGTTTTAATGGTTAAGTCATTTGTCAGCATCCAAAACCATTGCGCGAATTCATCTCAAAATCTGTATTAAAATTGATGTTATGCATCATTTAAGAAAACTGTTTTAGGTTAAGAATACTCGTAATAATGTCATGGGACGAGGGGCTTTTAGAGAGTTTACGATATATGACCACGCACACAGCCCTCCCTCTCCTCAACGTAAAGTATCAAGAGTTCCACAGAGAGCATTGCCATGATGATAAAAAGAATTGCTTTGTTGCTGCAGAGATGTAAATTGATTTCATGCCACAAGTGATCCTGATACTAATCTGTCTCATAATTTTGCGATATTATAATCAACTCTATTTTGTATATCCAATGTATTTGAGTAATTCTGGAAAATGCGTTTTTCGTCCCTGGCATATATTCAGCACCTGTTCGTTGGCATTAAAATGTTTTGGCTACGTACAGCATGTTTTGGGTATGAAATGATCATCCTACGAGACCATACATCATTTTGCTGTTTTATATACTGATTCTACTAAACTATATTGGCAGGTAAAATTAAGTTTATATGTGTTATCAATTTTCTGCATGTAAATTTGAAGAATACAACCGTTTTCTGTATGACAAGATATAAATTCAAAGACAAAATGTTGCTTTGTAATTATCATAATATATTGCTTTTCAGCGATATAAGCTGAATAATAGCAAAACATCTTGGAACTATATTTTAGCGCAACCTTTATTTGACGAGATGAATTAGACGTGTTGATACATTTTATCAGCCTTGTCAAGAGCAAGCTTTGCCTAAATTCTTTACATTTAGATAATGTTTCGTCGAAAAGAGAAACAAATTTGATCTGTAAGCCATTTTTTTATATTTTAATGATAACAAACACGTTAAATGCCATTGTGTCTTCCATAGCATATTGCAGTCTGGATCAAGTGTGACCAATGACGGTAGCCCATCGTATCAAATGTGGCCTCAGATAGTCAATCACACCTTCGTACCAAAAGCTATAAGGATAGATTCGAGCTATACCTAACTGTAGCAGAATTTATGGGTTATTCCACTAAAAACATTAAAGTATGTACCCGCCATGCTAAAATCATTAGTGGGATGGTACAATTTTCATGTCGTTTACTGCGTTTATGTGTAAGTGTTCGTGACTTTCACCCACGGTTAAAATATGAAATAAATGCTTTTGTAATAGAAAAGAGAGAACTTTATTAGCCTATGATGGTAAACACATCAACAGCAGTTAAATTTGAGGTACCTGGCAATTATATCATAAACCCTTCAGCCTGAGGTTTTGTTTCAGGAAGCAATATAAGAGTGCAAACAATGAACCATCAATATTAAGCAACATATATATATATATATATATATATATATATATATATATATATATATATATATAGATATATATATATATATATATATATATATATATATATATATATATATATATATATATATTTGATATCAAGGCCCCGTTTTTGTAAACAAATCTCAGCTTGAATTCCTACTGTAAATATTTGCATAATGTGATAGTGAAGGTACGTTTTTGAATGTTAACCTGCTAGTTGCAAGCGTTTATGTTGGTAACCTGTTGGGTGAAAGTATCATATGATATTTGTCACATAATTAGCGAGCGAAATTTGAGCTGAGTTCTTTATCTGACCACAAAGCGTTTTATACTATGTCTTGACTAGTAACGACTACGGTTACATCTGCACGATTGTTTCTGATTTTCTGAGATTGAATCTCAATCGCACACAAACAGATATGATGTCATGGACAGGCCTGGACCATACATTCTAATTAGGTATAGTTTTAAATTACCCGTCAGAAGGAAAATTACTTGGTATATCAATGCCTGACAAAACTACATATATATTGGATCAAACGTTTTGATTACAACAATGCAGCTTAATTTACCTGAGCAGTAACTCTCCATTTAGGATAGGAGGACCTTCAATAAACGCAATTCTTAACTTTCATGTTTCATTTGTATCTAAAATGACGCAGCTTCATACAATATACAATGTTATGCTCTTTTGCCTGTGTTGTAAAGAACGTTTTCACTTTCAGTAAATATTTCGATGTCATATATAATATCTTTACCTGTGATAGAATTGATCCAGTTCAGATAAGGGTGGACTAGTTGGTAACCGTTGGGTGCGTCTATCGTACACGTTCCGGCAGAGCCAAAACTGGTAATTCCAACTAATTGCAATCGTCCATATTTATTTCTACACACCAGAGGACCGCCAGAATCTCCCTGTAAAAAGTAAAATAACAATTGTATTTGTCTGCGTGTATATAAAGAATACGCACGGACTGATTCGTTCTTTGATTTATCTAGTTTGTTCATTGATAAACTCTTCAATAGATCAAGGTCCAGTATTCACACATATTTTGGAAGTGAACAGCACAATACTGATCGCTTAAACAAGAAGTCTAAATCAAATTAAAGTCATTCTATACTTTTTGGAAATTTGAGGAAGTGTTGCATGGAAAACTGATATATCTGAATGTTTAGTGTGTTAATATGGTGCTTTTTTGTTAACCTTTTTGGGAGTTGTCAAATGTGTTTTTCGCGTTTTATATGATTAAAATGGGATTTGTTTGAATTGAATGTGAAGCCCAGATGGGTTCCAGAATGATGCAGTTTTGTCCTTGACTGAGATCTTAGCACGACTTTTGTGTTTTGTTTTAATTTTTCTACACATAAGACATCATCTAATTTCCTCTGAAACATGGAAAGCCATCAAACAAAGAACAGTTGCATTATATTTTTCCACAAATAACTGTGTTAAACAGAAATCTGTATCCATGGTTGATATAGGTCATTGGGAAAATCTTTTAATTGCTTAGTTGTATTCAATAAGACACCTTTACCCACAAATTTGAATGGGCTAGCAGCTGAGACGAAAATAACTTAAACGCAACACCAAGCTAGTGTCGGTAAAATATGAATTACGAATAGAAGGAGGGTTTGATGTCACGTCGGTTCTCGTAAGAATGAAACATAACAGTAAAAGCCTTGTCATACGTGAATGTTCTCAATAATAAGATATAAGATATATATGTTAACGAAATTGAAATGAAACCTGCTGTGGAATGCATAAGAAAATGCGATTTATCCACAACACTTTATCATGTATTTTTGTGACTTAAAGGCATGCTATACAGTTAGTATCCAACAGTGTAAGAGAAACTGATCTCAATACGAAATTTGAAACATTGTCAGGTATTACTTTGAAAGGCCACAAAACCACCATTATGAAATAGTATTGATGGAAACGATAACCAATTAATGATTGACGAATGCTCTATATTTGTAATGTCATAACAATAAAAAAGAATTCACAGTGAAATGGCTGAATTGGTAGATTGATAAATATATGCTTTGGCAAATAAATATATACTGTGGCAAAATATGATTGGAGAACACAAGTTTCCATCAAAACCATCCAAGACGGCTCAAAATTAGACGGATAAAATGTATGATAATAAACCTCATTAGTGGCTAATTTTAATATGTCAAAGAGTGTTATTATTTTTCTCATAGGCAACTTTGGGAATATTAACATTAAAGTCATTATTTAACTAAATAAAACAACGTCTCAAGTGTAAATTAACAATTTTTGACCTTTCAAGATAACAAAATATTTATTTGTAAAATAATAGATTTTATTCCAATATACTGCAAGGAATACACATGCATTTGATGTGACTTAAAAAATTGACGTTTAATAATCAATAGTTTATTGATAGTAGACTAAGGAATTTGTACTTACATAGCATGCCGGCCCACCAAGATTTTCATTATTGACGCATACAACTGTGTCTTGAATGCTGAACGGGAAGTTATCTTTGCATTCATCACCGGTAATCAAGTGCACTTTTGTCATCATAAGTTTATCTGTTCTACCGTCTATAGATGGAAGAAGACATTAGTACATTAATTATTGTTTCTTATTTATAAAGGTCGTCAAGTTTAACATACGTCAACTATCCACACGTTCAACTATGCATTGATTCTGATTATTGACAATTAGTTACACAAAGAATTGTATCCATGGATCATGTTTTTCTGAGCATAGTGTTTTTACATGGGTTAGTAGATATTGCTTGGAAACGTTTACTTATCTGAAACCGGTTTTAAAACTAAAACGGAAATAAATGTAAGGCTGTAATGTATATTACGGAAGTAAATGTATGATAGTGGAGAAATGACTGAAATTTAGGAATCCAAAGTTGAACTCTGGAGTTGCGCATGCGGAATAGATATTGCATGGTGTTTCAGTTTTATCCGTCTTCTATTAAAGTTTTATTCTATTTACCACATTATACACAGATATATAACTTAAAAATAATTGCTATTATGTTTATCCACCTAACTTATTTGTCTCATTTCAACATTTCGCCAAGCATTTCGACATGGATTAGTAAGTGAACTCGACGCAGAGAACTATGCACTGTATAAACAATTTAATCCCTAAAACCCAGCACTGTTACGCGTATTCTATTATTATTGATCATTGATTCTTCTTCAGCCAAATGCATTTATGTTGTAAACCATTTACCTTGTCAATACAAATTGTTTACTGTCCGTTCTGATGAAATTGTATCGTCATCATTTTAAACAGTTAACTAGTAACGCTTTGAAATATTAGCTGTAATGAACCAAGAAACTTTGCTTCACGTCGGATACTATTAAGTTCACTGGTGCATGAAACATGATAGTTACCCCAGAAATTGCCTGTGATTGTTTGTTATTGTATATTCTTTTAAACAACGATGATCGAAGTGGCTCTCATTTTGCTCTCTTCAAATACATTTATATAATGTGTTAGTAGCAATACATTTCAGCGAGCTATCGTGGTATAACCAATTTGCATCCATTCACTCCTTTTTGGGTTCACAAACTCAAAAATACTAACGAAATAAACCATTAGTAACCAACTTGCGCACTATATTATTATGCATCAGTCCATTCATATTATAATGCTACATCAAAAGTAAAAAGAATTTGGGAGGAGATTAGCGCAGTATAAGCACTTGCTACAAACTCATTCGTTTAGGGATACAACAAAACATAAATGAAAACTATAAGAAATTTAAAGTGAAGTAGCGTAGCGAGCACAACATAATTTTACTATTTGTCGTATCTTAAATTATGGTGCCATGCCGCTCAACTGTCCGTGTGAAATGCACATTCCAGCTAGAGTTCACATTTCTGTTTACCCCATTTTTCTTTAACTGTGCATATTATACTTATAATAGTTCGATAAAAGAAAATTAAATTAGAATAGTTCCTAGAACATTTTCGTGACGAATGATAGTTACATATGTTTCATCTACATTACAATAAACAACTGGTTGGCGAAATGATTGTATGATGATGTCTCATTCTAACATGTTAATAGAAACAAAAGTTAAGGTATAAATCACTTATTTGTTACCTACGTGGGCACTAAAGTGAGAACTGTATTGAAACCAAAACGATAATGTCTGAATCGATCTCGTAACAACTTTGTATTCGGTGATGACCTAATCTATGCCTAAGAGCACAATGTGATAAAATCACCAGTTTGTAAATCTGTGGCACTATATTGCCGTAGTGAAGAATTATGAAATGCAACGTATATACTGTAAGGATATAATAAAATATTGAAGCACACACCAAATTAAGAGCGTGTAATATTTTACGACTCATGGGAGGATTCATGCAAGTTGTCGTAAAATAGCACAAAGACCTATTGGAATATCTGTAAAGTATCGTCTTACCAACGGTATATATCCCTTTTTGTAATATAATTGGTTTGACTATAAGCATGGGGAGACAAAATTCACCAGCGTATCTTTTGGAAAACAAAAATAAGTTAAATTAAAGAAAGTATGTTTTAAAGTCAAGTTACTAACCTGAATTAATGTATTTAATTTTTCAGGCGTTCTGCCTGTCTCGGAGTATGTTAATGACGGACATCAGGATAGAGTAAACACACAATCGTAACGCACAAACAGACTACGAATATGATTGACATATATGCACGTTTATCACTGCAATAACATACATAAACACTACTGCTATGTGTTGTCTCTCTGTCCATACATCTCAAATATATAGTAGATGCATATATGTGAAATATTTTCTACTTATATCAACGAAATAAACAGTTCTACACTTTATCTGAAAATGACAAAGTAAATGTGAGGAAAAATTATATCACCCCAATACATATTCCTTAAAATATAAAAAGTAACAAAATACATTATTTCATAAGAATTATAACTTAAAGATTTAGACCTTGATTTGGTAGAATATTAAAGAGGGCACACTTTACAGCGGTATCACTCAAGATTTGCATCACCTTCTCAACAGCACTGTATCATGTCTTAAAATCATCCATCCAAAATGTGGACAATTTTGTTCTGTTCAGGTACACTTAGAATGAATATGACTTTATCTTGACATGCTAGTCATATTTCAAGATGGTGAATCTAATGGCTATAATCTGTCGCAAACAAATAATTAAAATCCCTTAGATCGTGTTACTATCATGTAAAATTATAATTGTATGGTAAGATGGCCAGAAACGTACACCCTACAAGTGATTTATCCAAAGAACACCATTGAAGAAAATAATACGCAGAGAAAAATTCCTTTTTTGTTGCCTAATATAAAATTCCTTTCTACTTGGCGACGCAAACGAATAGAAATGATTTTACGTTCAAGTCTTATATTGCCACACATTATCCATATGAAGGCTTTCTTCTGAAAAAATACCCTTTTTTCGAATTTTTTTCCATATATATATAATATATATAACAGCAATATATATATATATATATATATATATATATATATATTGTTAGGATTCTATTGTCACTGGTCTCCAATTCTTTCTCTTCCTTTTGAATTTGTATAGACAAATGGGGTTCTGGATTGCTGTTGGGGTGCACTCCAACGTAGAAAAATGGGTTTTCAGTTCATGTGGCCGAAAGCAGAAACAATGGGGGTGTCTGGACCATTTTTTCCTGTGTGAACAAGCGGATGGATTGTTCTCTGTGCCATGTGATGAAAGATAGGTGTCAAACGTGTTTAATGCTTGATGTTTTATGTCCAAAGGCTAATGTGAAGATACCATTAATTCAGTATCTCTTATCATCAAAGTTGCATTATCCTTTTGTATTGATAAACACAATGGATATGTAATGTAGATCTGCCTTGAATGTTCTCATGTTGTAATAATGGAGATTTCCATCAACAACCTGTTTGTTAATGAGTGTGGTAGCCCTATTACAGACAGTGTGTTTTGTCACCCCTTTGGTTGTATCCTTGATCACGCCTTTCGTTGTTTCGAAACAGTATATTTTTTATCTTAGTGCGATGATTTCAGTATGGGATCACCCTGGGTTTAGTCCTTGAACTTTCCAAGAACTCTTTTATTATCTGCACTGTAAAATGGACCGTTCCGTGGTAATCACTGAGATCAAGGTGTTCTCGCTCGTAAATACCCTGGTAAACATCTTCTGTCTTAACGTCATGGATGAGTGAATTGGTGTCCGTCATGAGTAGACTAGCGTGAGTTCCAAACGTCTGCTTGATAAATCCATAATTGAAATCGAGTTATCATGTTGTCCTACGTCGTTAACGATTTCAATATGCATGTGTTTCCTGGTGTTTTCAATGGTGTTTCCGAAGACGCTATTGTTCATGAGTTTTACCAAATCCTTGTCCAAGTTCGTGTTGCTTTGGTTCGTTGTGACGTATTGAAGTATTGAAGTCAATGTAACTATTCATCCACGGAGTTTGACTAAACTTGAACGCTTGAAGAACTTTATCTAGCACGACCCCGTGCTGCAACGCCTGATCTAGCAAACGGTGGTGCATGATGTACTTGGTCTTCAAGAGATTGGGCATAAGTTTTTTTTCACCTTAGCATCTCCAGGGTCAATTTTTTTCTTTTTGCATACTCTGTTCCGGTGAGAGCATTTCAATGGAGACCAAGCGAAGTTCGAAGTTATGGAGGATGCATACGATTTTGTTTCCCGCCGATTTTAGAAGTTATTTGACCCGCGGATAGTTTAATGTTGCAATAATAAAGTGTCCATCATACTTTCGTAAATTATGAGCGATGACTGGAATAAAATGGGGATCTTTGAGATTGGGGTTGCATAGAAAATGAGCGGCGCCACGATAACGTCCTGTAATGTGGCAGTGGTCTCGGACTCTTTTATTATACGGTTTGAGATACTCTCCAAAGATATCACAGCCTTGTGCCGACTTGTATTGTCTATGTTATTCGATGTTCGATGTTGTTCTGGCGTGAATGGAACCAGTGGCGCTGGATTGTGTCGGATGTCTGTGACACGTGTGAACTAGAACACGAGCTGCCCAAAGAACCAGATCGCACAATGTGCACCCCGATGTTGACGATAGGGGGTTGAAAAGCGTTCGTATGCAGAACAGCACGTTTTATAGCCCATAGCGCATGGGACGTGTTTCTGCTTCACTTTCGTAAAATATTGGTCGGGATCACGATGAGGTCTCCCCACTTTTCCCATATGGCTTCCGAGTCGAAGACAATATGAAACATCTGTGCTTATTTTGTGCGGGTGTTTTCGAACTGTACATTATTTTTCCCCTCTGAACTGCTTGTGTTTCTTGACAATAACCCAGTGCCAGATGTTCATCCAGCTTTTCATGCTTCGAAAAACATTGCAAACATCTATAGCAATTCTAGACCTTATCTTCAAGCTTAGTGTATTGAGATCGGCACAGGCGGCTAAAATCCTTCATCCAGCTGAAATGTGATTGATAGAAAAGTAAGTTGATACTGCTTTGTGAGCCTGTTTTGGATATCAGCAAATGATAGACGGTGTATTTGTTTTTTTCCAGACCAAAGACAATGATCGAGAGATTACTGAGTGCTTCTAATCTAGCTGCACAATGGATATGTCCTGTGAGGATGGTATTGAAATAGGGTTTATAGTGAGATATGCGATTGACATGATCCTCAGCAGGATAAAGCATAGAAGGTATCGCACAGACCAGGCAAACGTCATCCTTAATTTCAACGTTCACACTGGCTTTAGTCTCCATAACGTTTTGGGAAGTTTGGCATAGTGATCTGCTCTTGTCAGACTGTATCTGGAGACTCCAAATTCGATCTAGTTGGCTCCGGCAAAACCCATGAAGATCCTCGCTCCTGATAATCTTCTATGCTACGTTGGATCTATTACCAGATGATGCCACGAGAAACGATGACGGATTTTTGATATGATCAAGTTATCAAGGATTTTTCTTCCCTTGTAAAATGAATGTTAAAAGCACCACCCATTGTGATAGCTGTATGTGTCTGATGATCCTGAAAAATTGTAGGTTTGATCAATTATTGAAGGAGTTGTTTATGAACTCCTTGAGCAAGTACTTTTTGATGATCATAGACAAACACTTTGTCAGCCCATTTAAACGCCTTTTCAGTTTGTCGCGGTGTGAGTGTTTCACGATGCAGGTTTATCATGAGTAGTTTTTTAATCTCAGCTTGCCGCCGCCTACTGATCACCATGTCCTGAAGCTTTAGAACTTCTGCCGTTTCTATTGGATACTCTGTGGTTTTACCAGTGAGTGTTTTATACTCATCGTGTCGTTGTTTCGCATATCTCTGTGGGGTGACAAAATCTCGTCAAGAAGGCTTTTAAACTCAGGGCGAGTTGGCATTGACCCTTACTGCGTGGATATTCCTTCAGAAGATCTCGCACTTCTCCAGCAAGTTCATTCTTGTATGACGTGCTTGTCGCTCCGTGATGCTGACTGGATCTCATTTAATTTCCTAATAATTTCATTCCGAAGAATGAAATCTGCTTTCACACGTTCCATCGTTATATCAATGGTTCAAATAGCTCTTACTTTATATATTATATACTGATTTGCAATATATCTCTAACTACGTGTCAATTTCTATTTTCTTTACTCGAATCGCACATATAAGTTTTATCTTAATAATAATATAGCATAAAGGAAAAATGTCATCCGGATGTCAATGGTTATTTCAGTGTATCACGGAGAGATGAGATAAAACCTGTAGAAGTGATTACTGTGCTCAACATAACGCGATGATCAAGCGAGGAAGTTTAGGACCGCAGCCATGTCTAGGATGTGGGCGAGGTGTCCGTGGACGTTTACAGATAAGTCAGAACTGCGGTAGCAAAAACATGAGAGCGATCCAATACTTGTAGGAGAAGGTAAGCAAAACCACAAGGTCAATATTAAGAAAACTACACTAATTACGGATAGCTACATAGCCAAGATTAAATAGCCTGCATTAGAAAAATAGTTTACATACACAACAATGTCGAACACAGTAATACTGTCCACAGCCATAACATGGTCAACGATGTTTTTAGCCACAACGTGGCCGACATGCCTCTAACTGAGAAGAGGAACAACAAACCCCCAAACAAACTATAACTACAACGCACAGACGTGTTCACTCCCACATGGACACACTGTGTATGAGATTAATGAGTTTTTCTCGAGTCATGCAGAATACGCTATGTTGCATAAACAGATGTTTATCGCAGACGATGTTGATCATAGAGCTATTTTTGCTGCGCCGCTGTAAGCAGTATCATATCTGTTCCTATGCCAACCACTTTAGTAAGGATGAGTGTTACAGTGATGTCAATATGAAGATCATACAGGTTCACTATGGCCTCATTGACATCTTTACGATTTTCAGTTTTGACAATAGTAAGATATCGTGTGTGATCGACCATGTCGTGGGAAACGTAGTCAACGTCGTTGACTACTGCCATGTCTATGTTTTAAGACTGCTATTATTTTAAGAGCTTCTTAAAGTATTATGTGCCCATGAATCTTACACGATGTTTCCGAATAAGGTCCTCGTTGTAGATGACTCTTATGATCGCATGTTCTGATAACTGTCTTCGCTATTGCCGTGTGAGTTAAAGTTATCTTGGTGCCACTCCTAGGCCTCGTGACGGTGAGTATTAAGGTGACATGAGCATTTTTACTTCTG
Organism: Megalonaias nervosa; assembly: GCA_016617855.1. Taxonomy (NCBI): domain Eukaryota; kingdom Metazoa; phylum Mollusca; class Bivalvia; order Unionida; family Unionidae; genus Megalonaias; species Megalonaias nervosa. The sequence goes on along the minus strand of JAECUM010039704.1, from coordinate 9,970 downwards.
ACCACGGTCTTGATAACTTCTTGTAACATGTCTGGATTATGCAAGATAAGATCACGTCGGTGATGAAGAACTTATCGTCATTGCAGACAGCATTGCTGTCTGTGTCCAGACTGTGGCATGAAGACGTTTGTTATATTAGATAATGACTATTAAAATAAGTATAATGGAGTCGTCGGAGGAGGAGGAATAGCATCAGAAACTGAATGATTCTTTTTTGCATGTTACTCCATCAAGCAAAAGTCCCCTTAGTGGTATAAGCCTGTGGAAACCACGTTGGGCGGATCCGAGCTCACTGTGGTTATAAGATGCTGTTCATTTCGCACCATCGATTCGATTGTTTCTAAAAAAATCAGTGGTTTTCCTAAGACATTGCCATGTTTATTGGGATCTCTGTTTAAGCATGCGTTAAGACTTTACATGGAGAAGCTGCTACTAGGTAACTTGTTGGAAGTGATAGCTGCATTAACGACGCCATACCCGGAAAATTATAGCGGCGTCATCAGTCAAGCTGTGTCGCTTGTTCATGAGCTCGTGAAACACTTTAGTGCAAAGACACCTTAGTATTCAGACAATTTTCATTTCATCATGTTTTCATTATTCATACGCATTTGCTATGGACGACCTAGACATGTTCTCAGGCTGTTGATATTTCCCACCATTTCTGTAGTCTGTTTGTGCACGTAGTTGGTGTTTTCATTGTAGGTCGCATCCTGACGGTAAGTATAGTCAACTAACAACTGGCAAAGTTCAATGGCGATACGGACGATTTCCGCGATGGCAATACATGACGTTTAAGGTTAGTTTACAACGACGAGATCGTTGATGACCAAAATAAGATCATAATGATCTAGATAAGATCGTAGATGACCTAGACAAGGTCATCCAGAGCAAATATCTGGAAATAACTGCCGTTAATTTAGACGTGGAATAGTTGGTGTATGTGCTTGACGCGGCAATGCAAAACTCCTGTGTGGCTTCTCCTATATCTGCAGCTCCATCGAAAGCAAGTCTGCTGTCGCATCTGGTTTGATATCGTTTAATCTCCAGGTGAGAATGAGCTCTGATCCAGAATTGCGTCTGCGCATCTGAAATTTCCAGAGGGCGAATACGACCGGTAATTCTATTTGTAACCAAACATTGGAAGTGACTCCTGCTATTGTCCACTCATTTCCCGTGTACGTGGGAGCAACGTAGTATGCAAAGACATACACAGTATTAAAGGCAGATAAATATTCCGACGATGCTGATACAATCACCCCACAGCGGTTTCCCGTATTTCCGGTGAGCGGTGGAATATGTCCAGTATCGTTTCTGTCACGGCGTATATCCGCAAACATCCTCGTGCAATTTACTTTCTTCTCCAGCTCCTCCTGCAGGGCACCTATACTGTCCACATCGGAGCTTGAGCCGGATCCTTTCAACGTTCCAAAGGAAGTGTATAGTATAATATAGTGTTAATATAAAAAATGAATATCATTTATTTCGATACCGGGACGAAGACGAAGAAACATCAGCATCATTTTGTGCTACCGCATTGTCATTACATGATTGTGGGTCCCACAGGCCGAGCTAAAACAAATCTGCTAATGAACATGCTGCTGAACTACATGCTCAATTAATACTGCGTGATCATTTACACGCCCAGCCCTCACCAGGACAAACACAGAACGCTTTCCTGGTTTAGCGAGTCTCTGGAAAATAAGGTGTTAGTTGATACCCATCAAGTACTGTTCCCGGACAGCAGAGTTGTCACGATTGCATTGATAATCGACAACATCGATCACAGCAGAGCGGTTTTACGATTATCGAGCCGAATGAGATTTAACCAGTTGAAATATCCACCTTTACCATTTTAATTTGTAACTGGGAATTAAAAAGAGAACCGATATCTTTTACATGTAGGCCTGCGGGTGTGTCTGAAAGAGAAAATGCTCCCTATACATGTGAGTCAGTATCACATGGGGAACCTTCAGAGCTTCTGAGTGTGCCAACGTCTGTAAGCAAATCCAGGGAATTAAATTAATAGAACTTCCACCTTTTTCACGTTGTACTCCAAGGAGTGGCCGTCGATTTCTCGAGCGTCTTGCAGCCAGAAGGCATGGAGAAGAGAGTACTACCCAAGATGATCGAATGCCTGCTGCATTAGAGAATATGGATCAGAATATTGAAGAAGAGATGCTTGAAACAGAATACGGGACCTGGTATACACTACTATAAAAATCCAGCGGAGATCGTGGAATAATTAAAATTAATGTTTGCCTCTAAACAGGTTGGTAATGCTGATGTAGACGTAGATAACAAAATGGTGGAAATCTTAAAGTGCTCTGCTCAAAATGGAACCGTACCAGATTTTGTACGAGGATCTGATTAGGTAACTGGAAACGCCCAACATTTCCGAAGTTGTTTCAAAGCCGATTCACTGGTCAGCAGCTTTCATTGCCAGTGAGTAACAGTATAGGGGGTTTCTCTCAGCGATACCATGCTGATATTTGAGTCGCATTCGGTCCATTCTACGGTGAGATACCATCCTCTACTGGAAGTAGATCAAACAGTGACGTACGAGATCGCATTGATATCTCCTGAAATATGAAACTCCTTTTTAATGTTACTTAGAACAATAATCAGTTATTGGGCAAGTGCTCAGCGTCAAACGATCACGCTCTCCACAGGCTGGTAACACATTACATATACCGATAAGGAAATTTCAAGACTGTTTAACTCTTGTGGAAATAGTACTACCATTAACAACATCGTACCAAAATCACGTTGTAGACTGGATGTGGTGTTGGATTTGATATTTCGAATTCGATAGCATCTATACTAGGTTTTAGTAATGGTACTGTGTCATCTGGAGATGTAGGAAACGAAGGAAATGTTACTGTCAATATCACGGACGTGAGCAGTTTACTAATTAACTGCTCTATCGCACAAGGGTTACTCTCTTCCATCGGTTCGGCTTGCAACATCATTTATTCTTCAGCGATTAACGTACCACCAGGATCACTCATGCAAATCCTACCTAATCCTTGCATTTCGCATCACATCGTGAACACTTACGCGATTTCTGAAATCACTATGTGGTTCACCTATCAGTCAGGAAACAGCGTGAACAACAACAATAAAAGAATCACCTATTATCTGCACGTGAGACGCAGACGTCTTAGCGGAAGATGTAAACGTGAGCCACAACGTGGCCGAAGCAGTGGACAACATAGTTGATGCAGACGCATTGAGCCTTAGCGGAAGACATGGCCCTGTAAAACAGCAGCTGATAAAAGTATTAAACATGAAGCTATCACTCCCTATACGACTTAAAATCGTGGGTGGCTTTTCATCCACTTTGTGTTCATTGATTAAATCCGCACTGCATGGTCTTGCCTCTAAATCTGCACCTATTGCTCTCAAAGCGGCAGAAGCTGAAGCCATCGGAGCAGTCTCTGTAGCAGGAACAACAGTAGGACAAAACAGTGCCAGCAACAAATCTTGGCAACACCAGCTCCAGCTCAGGCACCCACACGTGTGAATGCCAATGAGTCACCAGGCAAAACAGACTATTAAGATAACTGCAGCTGTTCTCTAAGTCTAGAAAGATTGAACAGGATCTTGAAAACAAGGTAAAATCACTGACTACAACTCCAGCTGCAGTTTCTGATATTATTAACAGGATGTCATGTTATGAATAAAACGATTATGGTGAGGCAGTGGTGGAAAAAAAAACTCGTTTCCTGCAACTGTGTTGCTCGCAACATTGTTGTCCACAGCTGTAGACGGTATGATTTATATCGAGATCCACCCTGCGGACAGTGCGGTTTTTATCGTCGGTGTGAATTTATGACACTACCATTAGTATACAAAATCCATGTATTCTAGAATTACACCTGATTACCTAATGCTGAACGATGATACACCCATTGACGACTCCACGACGTAGTACGAGTACGTCGAGTATCAGGATACTAATATTACCGATCTCCACGCAAGCACCCAGAAAAAATAGAAACACGTGACCAGGATGTGTATTTACTTCCTCAAAAAGCCTTGATGGAGGTTTGTGGAAAGATACAAACAATAGATCCGGTTGGAAACTACGCCGCTAATGCTCAAATGACATTGCAGAACAATGGGTGGTCATTATTTAAACCAGCTGAAATAAATGGCTATTTACCACAAACCAGCACGATCCTGAACTTTAGATGTTCAGCGATGATTACAGCTAGTACAGGTGCTGCTACACGTACCGAATTTGCTACTAATGTAGAGATGCTTTTTCAGTAGTGGCTGCGGCTGATGATGCTGCTTTGGAATTAAGGTAATTTCGGGACCAATTATGCTTTTGCTTTAAATGCTCATTTCAATTTGGGAATTTCCGTACGAAGAGCTCTTATTGATTTCAGTCGAGAAATTGGTTTGATGCTTCCTCTGAGCAGCATATTTTGAATATGTCGCGATATTTGCATGTTGTTCATAGGCGTAAAACATACACTGATTTTAGAAATAGATTCCCCTGCTCAGTACATTTACAGAGCAAGAGAAGCTGGAGCTTCAGCAGATAGTCAGTTTACCATGATGTGGCGCGTTTGGTGGGTTCCTAAAGTCACACCGTCTGCTACTCACATGCCCGAATTAGAAGCTATCCTGGCACGATGTACGCAAAAACATTACTATGATAAAAAACCGAATTTACATGCAGCAATTTGCTCCGAACTACGTCGTGGAGAGTCGCCATGAATCCAGGTAGCAAACTTCCTGGCATGTATAGCCTTTTAGTTATCAGCACGGAGTGATAAACAGCTTGTAAATAAACATATTTTCGACAATTTAAGTTTATCTCGTATTCATGTTCGTATCAATTCCAGACAAACATCAGAACGAGAACTGGAGTCTAAGTTTGCAGCAGCCACGATAAATTATATACGAGAGTATCTGATGCTCATGGACTCTATCCAAAAATACCAAGATGCAGATACTGGAACACACGTGTCGCTGGATGAATTAGCTACGTTGCACCCTAATTTCCATTTCGATGGGTCTAATCATTCAGAGAGTATCAATGATTATCCATTCGGTGAACTATTGGTGATCCTGGTACGGATTATATCTGTTACTCGTTAGTGATTTTCTATCGATTTGGATGTACTGAATGGAAAAATGAATGCCATCGTGTAGATAGCGATCAAATGTGTAAAAAAAGATTACATATCAACATGCCCCAGCATCGCAGTCAGCGACTATGTCGCCAGAGCAAAACGCGAGCTGCTAAAAGGAAGTGGCAAAAACATTTCGAGGGGTTCTATTTCCAGCGCTATAGTTCCAGTCTTCGAAACATTAGCACCTAAATTATTAGGCTACGTATTACTTCCACTTGGTCTTGCTGCATCTTGTTGAGCTATCACTGGAACAACACAAAAGCGGTGTTTGGAAACGGCATTGCACCCAATGGAGTTTCCCGAAACGGTATTTCCCGAAACGGAATGCGTCAAAACAGGCTATCATTACTTCATCAGTTGGATATGCCTGCCATGGCTATGGTAACCGAAGACGTACAAAATAATAGCATCTGCTGTAATATACAGTAAACACCATGTTGCATGTAACAGTAGGATTAATGCTGTCGCCGCAGCAGAGAAAAATATTGCTACAGCGGCTCAGCATAAGAGACCAGTATCCAGTAAACTTAGCTCGGAAGCATTAACGTGACCTGACAAGCGTATGCTGACTCACAGGCAGGACATCGCTGTGATAAAGCATGTTGCTGCTCACAAAGGGCATTTTCCTAAATTGTATGTGTCTCAAATTGCAACAAAAGGAGGAATTATCGTAGCAGTGTTAACTGGTTACGCTGAAATTCTTCTTCCAGGATTGCTTAGTGTTGGAAGAGGACTTCAGCTTCCTGAAACCTCACGTGGGAAAGGCAGAAAAGAAATTAGAGACTTCAGCGTTGCTGGCAACTTTGGCGAGACACTCGCCCTTCTCTAACTTTGATATTGACAGATAGTTATTACCAACCGTTGGGAATTTCAGAGGTGTGTTCTCCAAGTATCAAATGTCTGATCAAATCCAATGCGACGAGAGCTGTATGGTTAATCTTCAATATTAGCATGAGGGAATCGGAACTCGTTGGGTGGCTGTGTATCACGACTACATCAGGACGACTTGGAATACTTTGATTCCTTTGGTTTACCTCTCCAGATGAAGTAATACGATACTTAAAAACGTCTGGGCTGCGTGGTGATGTGTATAATTCCATGCAGCTTCAGGATGTCAATGACAACACCTGTGGATGGTATTGTATTTTTATATCCAGGAGAGATACAACGGAACGTTACCTGTCGTAGCAATCTTATCGCTGTTACAGTTGCATAGTCGTTTTGTGGATAGGTAAAATATAATACAATGCTATCTAATGATGGACTATTGTTGTCTTAAGTGTAAAGGTCGAAACGCTAATAAAAACCCTACAGAGGTGTTCGCTAAATTTAATCGCCTCATGGTCAATTCGTTCTGCGAGGTATGTGGCGCCAAAACATCGCAAATTGAGACGGGTAGTGCAGCAGCTTCTCATCCTGTGTCGCAGTTGCTGGCGACTTAGTCGCACACGCATATGCCTGCGTTGGAGCCGCCAACGTAATGTACCTTTTCTGTATAAAATATGCATTACTTTCACTGCAGACCCTGCGATCTGGACCCGAGATGTGAAGACCCTCCGATAGAACGAAATCTATGTGTTGGAGATTGTAAACAATGTGGTGAGCGTCATATCATAGGTGGTGCTATTGACATCCATACACTTATTGGAAAACTTCCAAGACCATAGCGAGGATGGACATTAGCAGAACATAAATACACACGACAATGGAATCTGCTAGAAAAGCAACTTGATGACAATGATCAACCTCTGCCTGGTCAGGAGACTTATAACTGTGTGGATGTGATTGCCATGCAACATTATATCTTTTATCGACATCATCCAGACGATAAGATGTGATAAAATCATTCCGAGGGACTTACAGAAACCCAGAACTTTCAGAGAACGAGTGGACCGCGCTCTGGTACGTGGGATCATAGGAACTAAACACAAGCTGGGTATTGGAATCAATCAACTCTGGTGTAGAAATACCACGCATGAATAATGATTTATGGGGTAATAGATCTGTCACAGTTATCAGAATTGGAGATGCTCGCCGAAGACTTCAGAAACCTGCTCCAAAGCATTTTCCGCGTCGCAGGGGTATTACTGTGGCGGTAGACGATATATGGTTTTCCAATCTCGTCGACATGAGATAAAACAGAACTTATAACAAACATTTCAAGTATCCCTTGACAGTCATCAATGTGTTTAGCAAATAGGTCCGCGTGATTCCTCTGAGACACAAAAAAGGAAATTCTCTCGCTGAGGCGTTAGACAGCATTGTTGGTGCACGCAAACCCAAAATATTATGGATCGATCACGGCAGCAAAGTGTACAACACAATCGTCTCAGACTGGTTTCAAAAAATAACATTTACATGTACAGCACACAAAAATCAGGCCAAAGCTTATGTCGTCGAACAATTTAACAGGACTCTAAATAACGCACGTGCAAAAGATTTACCAGCGATAACACCAATAGATACTTAGATTTATTACCAGAGATCGTTGACCATTATAATCAAGCGTGGCATCGAAGCAAGAAAATGTTGCCAGCAGGAGTATGACATGGTCAACATAAACTGGCTGTCACGGACGCACTATTTTATGACATATATTTAATGTGGGTGAGAACTTAAGAATCAGCAGACGAATATAAGGCGCGTTCGAAAAAGGATATACACATAACTGGACTGAGGAAGTATTTGTGGTGAATGCAGCCAAGAAAACAATACCAGTCACATACTCGATTAAAGATGCTTCAGGAGAACTCCTCGAATGTTCTTTTCATGAACAGGAATTACAAAAACAAGCAAATATTTTTTTTTTCCGAATCGAAAAAGTCGTCTCGACCAAAGGTAAAACATATCGTGTCAGATGGGTTTGTTATGCAGACATATTTAACTCATGGATTCCGACGGCGGAGTTAACATGACTTGGGAACTGAGCGCCTCCTAAATATTTCTCTCATATGTTTCGCACACCTTTTAGCCAGAGATTGGTTTACACTTTACTGCATGCTCTGGAAGTCCCATTACCTCATAAATACGCTTAAACACATAATCAAATATTATACATTTATGGGATATAACTCAAGTCATGGTCGACAAAAGCTACAGTCTCATCAAAACGTTAAAATACATCCTCAGAGTCATTCTTCTGGGTCAACTCTGTTGTGGTCAACTTTGTTGATTGCGACGGAGACGACTCTGTGACACACGGTGTGTAGGACCATAATTCTGTACACTGTCGCGATTAGAGAATGATGTTTCTCGAATATCCATCATTTTATACTATACTGTAATATCTAATACTTTCACTCACACTGAGATTGAACTCTACTTTTATACCTTTCATCACATCGCACATAACCATTCATCCGCATGGACACACCAGGAAAAAAGTGGTCCTCCCCTCATTTTTGCTGAGTTTGGTCACATGAACATAAACACATTTGCCTACGTTGGAATGACACTCCCATGAAAAAATTGTCCAGAACCAGAGTGTTCCTATGCTACCTCTTTCTTCCTCCTGCAGCTGAATTTGCATCTTTCTTTCATCTTTTTGAAGCTCAATCTTTCTTAACTGTATTGCATTCTTGTATTTTATTTTTAATTCCATAACATGCAAATTAGAGCCAGATTTGGACGTACCAATCAAACTCAAAACACTTGTATCAAAAATATTCTTTTTGCCAAATATTGAACCAAGACATTTCGTATTTCTTGTTTTAACAAAGACAGCTTTGCCTCTGAGATATCAAACTGAGTGGTAAGGTGAAGCAATTCGTCTTTTTTCAAGGACTTTAACCGTTCGTTGCTAGGATTTAATATAAAGTTCTCCACTTTATGTGACATAGTGAAAGCTTGTTGTTTTAACTGTGTAAATTAAAAATGATTACGAACTAAGTTAACTCTGAAATAAAATGAATTAAACTTCAAAACGATTTCGATTTCTCTGAAATACGTATCCCGGACGAACCTCCAATTTTCTGTTACTAACTTAAGTAACAGAAAAGAAGCAAAACCAAAAAGTGTTGTAAAACTTAACAAACAATTTAATTATTAAAGTGATAAATTGACAATATGACAGGAACTTGCAGTGTTATGAAGTAAATCCAAACTAGTCTCTAAAAAGGAATATGAATGTCCACAACGAAAAGTTCCTTATAAATTTCAATACCGGAAATATACATTTCCTCCAAGGGCCGTGTAGTTGTCAAGATGGCGTTTTCCAGAATTCTTTCGATTAATTTATATCAGTTCCAGAATAATTTTATAGTCCAAGAAAAGAACACTTTATATCACCACTGAACAGTCCAAATAAATGTTTTTCCTATCATATCATGTCGAAATACAACATAAAATACGTCTGCAGTCTTAAATCAGGAACAGAAAAGTGCAAATGAAGCCAGAAATCCGAATGAAACTGAATGCTTAGTTTTCTCCTTATATACACCATATATTGCTACTTTATATGGCAATAGACCCTACGTGACAACATACATTATTGATTTTTATGGACTAAACACATTCATGTAGCCTCGTGCAACCTATGGAAAACCACATACTTTTTCTCGCAAGTTACATATCTAGTCAGTCACTGAGAAACTACGCCAAAGGCGCCATTTTAAGTCTTAGTATTAAAATTATTATTACTAATTGTAATACGTAAACATCTATTTATAAATGCTATGCAATTTGCGTTCTTAAAACAGAGCCGGGTCACGTACAACATTTATAAGAAAATCTATTATATACATATTACAGCCCTGAATAAAATGTATAAATATTAGATAAAATCGTGTATCAGTAGTTACAAAAAAATATAAATGTACATAACA
>JAECUM010039703.1:0-21192 GCA_016617855.1 Megalonaias nervosa | reverse complement strand
GATCTTGGCGTCAAGAGACACGAGGTATCGAATGAGTTTAATAAATTCACAAGTGTCAGTAATACTTTTCAAATATGCATGTCGAACTGTCATTGCGAGGATGTGAAGAGAAATAAAGGGTTCCTATATGCTGACAAATATATGAGTGCCACAAATTGTTGCCAAGGGACTTGAACAGTCCAATGAGTTTCATAAAGGTATAAGTGTCAACAAAACCTGCTCAAAAGTGCAACATTTTCTGATTTTAATTAGTTGTGAAGAGAAGTAAATTCTTCCTATCTACTGAGAAATGCATGATTGTTACATCCTGTGTTCATGATACTTGAACTGCCCAATGACTTTCACAAATGCATAAATGACAGCCAAAGTTCTCAAAAGTGGACATTTATGTGATATTAAGTACTTCTGAAGAGAAATAAGGGTTTCCTATCTACTGACAAATGCATGATTGCCACAAAATGGAGTGAAGAGACACAAATGATATAGGGTGTTTACCAAATTCATCAGCGTCAAACAATTGTCTCACATGTTCCTTTAACCTCTCAATAAATAGTTGTGAAGAGAAATAAAATGTTCCTTTCTACTGACAAATACATCATTGACAGAAATTGGAGTCCTGAGACAGGAAGATACAAGATGTTTCATAAATGAAATAGTGTTAAACAGGAAGGTCTCAAAGGTTCATTTCACATGTCATTAAGTAGATGTGAAGAGACATACCATTATACATTATACAGACAAATACATGATGGCAAGAAATTGGATTCAAGAGACACGGCCTATTAAATGGGTTTCATAAAGTCATCAGTTTCTAGAAAACGTTCTGAAAAATGGATGCTTATATGTCATTAAGTAGCTGTGAAGAGAAATAAAGGGGTTCGATATATTGACAAACGCACGCCTCCCAGACATTTGCGTCACGAGACATGAACCATATAGAATCTTTCATAAATGCAAATACGTCAATAAGAAGTTCTCAAAAGTACATTTTTTTTTTTTTTTTAGTAACTGCGAAGGGAAATAAATGGTTAGTTTAAACTGTCAAATGTATGATTGTCAGAAATTGTCTTCAAGAAAATCAAACAGTCCAATCAGTTTCATCAAAGCATAAGAGTCAACAAAACTTCTTAAAACGTTCATGCTTAGCTGTCATTAATTAGTTCTGAAGAGATATAAAGGGTTCCTAGCTATTGACAAATCCACGATTGCCAGATCTTGGCGTCAAGAGACACGAGGCATCGAATAAGTATCATCAATGCACAAGTGTCAGGAATACTTTTCAAATATGCATGTCGAACTGTCATTGCAAAGATGTGAAGAGAAATAAAGGGTTCCTATATACTGACAAATAAATGATTGCCACAAATTGTTGTCAAGGGACTTGAACAGTCCAATGAGTTTCATAAAGGCATAAGTGTCAACAAAACCTTCTCAAAAGTGCAACATTTTCTGATATTAATTAGTTGTAAAGAGAAGTATATTCCTCCCATCTACCGAGAAATGCATGATTGTTATATCTTGTGTTCATAGGACTTGAACTGTCCAATGACTTTCACAAATGCATAAATGACAGCCATAGTTCTCAAACGTGGACGTTTATGTGATATTAAGTACTTCTGAAGAGAAATAAAGGGTTCCTATCTACTGACAAATGCATGATTGCCACAAAATGGCGTGAAGAGACACAAATGATACAAGGTTTTTACTAAATTCATCAGCGTCAAAACAATCGTCTCACATGTTCCTTTCACCTCTCAATAAATAGTTGTGAAGAGAAATAAAATGTTTCTTTCTCCTGAGAAATGCAGGATTGACAGAAATTGGCGTCATGAGACAGGAACATATAAGATGTTCCATAAATGAAATAACTTCCACAAGAAGGTCTGAAAGATGCATCGAACATGTCCTTCACTAGATGTGAAGAGCCATAACATTATACTCCATACTGACAAATGCATGATGGCAAGAAATTGGTTTCAAGAGACACTGTCTATTTAATGGGTTTCATAAAGTCATCACTTTCTCGAGAACGTTCTCAAAAATGGATGTTTCTATGTCATTAAGTAGCTGTGAAGAGAAATAAAGTGGTCCAATCTACTGACAAACGCACGGCTGCCAGAAAGTTGCGTCACGAAACATGAACCATATAGAGTGTTTCTCAAATGCAAGTGCGTCAATAAGAAGTTCTCAAAAGTACAGTTTCATTGTCATTAAGTAACTGCGAGGGGAAATAAATGGTTACTCTAAACTATCAAATGTATGATTGTCAGAAATTGGCTTCAAGAGAATCAAACATTCCAATGAGTTTCATAAAAGCATAAGAGTCATCAAAACGTCTGAATACGTTCATGCTTAGCTGTCAATAATTACTTCTGAAGAGATATAAAGGGTACCTCGCTATTGACAAATGCGTGATTGCCAGATCTTGGCGTCAAGAGACACGAGGCATCGAATGAGTTTAATAAATTCACAAGTGTCAGTAATACTTTTCAAATATGCATGTCCAACTGTCATTGCGAAGATGTGAAGAGAAATAAAGGGTTCCTATATACTGACAAATATATGATTGCCACAAATTGTTGCCAAGGGACTTGAACAGTCCAATGAGTTTCATAAAGGTATAAGTGTCAACAAAACCTGCTCAAAAGTGCAACATTTTCTGATTTTAATTAGTTGTGAAGAGAAGTAAATTCTTCCTATCTACTGAGAAATGCATGATTGTTACATCCTGTGTTCATGGGACTTGAACTGCCCAATGACTTTCACAAATGCATAAATGACAGCCAAAGTTCTCAAACGTGGACATTTATGTGATATTAAGTACTTCTGAAGAGAAATAAAGGGTTCCTATCTACTGACAAATGCATGATTGCCACAAAATGGCGTGAAGAGACACAAATGATACAAGGTGTTTACTAAATTCATCAGCGTCAAAACAATCGTCTCACATGTTCCTTTAACCTCTCAATAAATAGTTGTGAAGAGAAATAAAATGTTCCTTTCTACTGACAAATGCATCATTGACAGAAATTGGAGTCCTGAGACAGGAACATACAAGATGTTTCATAAATGAAATAGCGTTAAACAGGAAGGTCTCAAAGGTTCATTTCACATGTCATTAAGTAGATGTGAAGAGACATACCATTATACATTATACTGACAAATACATGATGGCAAGAAATTGGATTCAAGAGACACGGCCTATTAAATGGGTTTCATAAAGTCATCAGTTTCTAGAAAACGTTCTGAAAAATGGATGTTTATATGTCATTAAGTAGCTGTGAAGAGAAATAAAGGGGTTCGATATATTGACAAACGCACTCCTCCCAGACATTTGCATCACGAGACATGAACCATATAGAATCTTTCATAAATGCAAAATACGTCAATAAGAAGTTCTCAAAAGTACATTTTTCATTGTCATTAAGTAACTGCCAAGGGAAATAAATGGTTAGTTTAAACTGTCAAATGTATGATTGTCAGAAATTGTCTTCAAGAAAATCAAACAGTCCAATCAGTTTCATCAAAGCATAAGAGTCAACAAAACTTCTTAAAACGTTCATGCTTAGCTGTCATTAATTAGTTCTGAAGAGATATAAAGGGTTCCTAGCTATTGACAAATCCACGATTGCCAGATCTTGGCGTCAAGAGACACGAGGCATCGAATGAGTATCATCAATGCACAAGTGTCAGGAATACTTTTCAAATATGCATGTCGAACTGTCATTGCAAAGATGTGAAGAGAAATAAAGGGTTCCTATATACTGACAAATATATGATTGCCACAAATTGTTGTCAAGGGACTTGAACAGTCCAATGAGTTTCATAAAGGCATAAGTGTCAACAAAACCTTCTCAAAAGTGCAACATTTTCTGATATTAATTAGTTGTAAAGAGAAGTAAATTCTTCCTATCTACCGAGAAATGCATGATTGTTATATCCTGTGTTCATAGGACTTGAACTGTCCAATGACTTTCACAACTGCATAAATGACAGCCAAAGTTCTCCAAAGTGGACGTTTATGTGATATTAAGTAGTTGTGAACAGATATAAAGGGTTCCTATCTACTGACAATTGCATGATTGCCACAAAATGGCGTGAAAAGAAACGAATGACACAAAGTATTCAACAAATTCATAAGCGTCAATAAAACCTTCTCAAATTCTCCTTTCACCTCTCAATAAATACTCGTGAAGAGAAATAAAATGTTTCTTTCTCCTGACAAATGCAGGATTGACAGAAATTGGCGTCATGAGACAGGAGCATACAAGATGTTCCATAAATGAAATAACTTCCACAAGAAGGTCTGAAAGATGCATCGAACATGTCCTTAAGTAGATGTGAAGAGCCATAACATTATACTCCATACTGACAAATGCATGAATGCAAGAAATTGGTTTCAAGAGACACTGTCTATTTAATGGGTTTCATAAAGTCATCACTTTCTCGAGAACGTTCTCAAAAATGGATGTTTCTATCTCATTAAGTAGCTGTGAAGAGAAATGAAGTGGTCCAATCTACTGACAAACGCACAGCTGCCAGAAAGTTGCGTCACTAAACATGAACCATATAGAGTGTTTCTCAAATGCAAGTGCGTCAATAAGAATTTCTCAAAAGTACAGTTTTCATTGTCATTAAGAAACTGCGATGGGAAATAAATGGTTACTCTAAACTATCAAATGTATGATTGTCAGAAATTGGCTTCAAGAGAATCAAACATTCCAATGAGTTTCATAAAAGCATAAGAGTCATCAAAACGTCTGAATACGTTCATGCTTAGCTGTCAATAATTGGTTCTGAAGAGATATAAAAGGTACCTCGCTATTGACAAATGAGTGATTGCCAGATCTTGGCGTGAACAGACACGAGGCATCGAATGAGTTTAATAAATTCACAAGTGTCAGTAATACTTTTCAAATATGCATGACCAACTGTCATTGCGAAGATGTGAAGAGAAATAAAGGGTTCCTATATACTGACAAATACATGATTGCCACAAATTGTTGCCAAGGGACTTGAACAGTCCAATGAGTTTCATAAAGGTATAAGTGTCAACAAAACCTGCTCAAAAGTGCAACATTTTCTGATTTTAATTAGTTGTGAAGAGAAGTAAATTCTTCCTATCTACTGAGAAATGCATGATTGTTACATCCTGTGTTCATGGGACTTGAACTGTCCAATGACTTTCACAAAGCATAAATGACAGCCAAAGTTCTCCAAAGTGGACATTTATGTGATATTAAGTACTTCTGAAGAGAAATAAAGGGTTCCTATCTACTGACAAATGCATGATTGCCACAAAATGGCGTGAAGAGACACAAATGATACAAGGTTTTTACTAAATTCATCAGCGTCAAAACAATCGTCTCACATGTTCCTTTCACCTCTCAATAAATAGTTGTGAAGAGAAATAAAATGTTCCTTTCTACTGACAAATGCATCATTGACAGAAATTGGAGTCCTGAGACAGGAACATACAAGATGTTTCATAAATGAAATAGCGTTAAACAGGAAGGTCTCAAAGGTTCATTTCACATGTCATTAAGTAGATGTGAAGAGACATACCATTATACATTATACTGACAAATACATGATGGCAAGAAATTGGATTCAAGAGACACGGCCTATTAAATGGGTTTCATAAAGTCATCAGTTTCTAGAAAACGTTCTGAAAAATGGATGTTTATATGTCATTAAGTAGCTGTGAAGAGAAATAAAGGGGTTCGATATATTCACAAACGCACGCCTCCCAGACATTTGCGTCACGAGACATGAACCATATAGAATCTTTCATAAATGCAAATACGTCAATAAGAAGTTCTCAAAAGTACATTTTTCATTGTCATTAAGTAACTGCGAAGGGAAATAAATGGCTAGTTTAAACTGTCAAATGTATGATTGTCAGAAATTGTATTCAAGAGAATCAAATAGTCCAATCAGTTTCATCAAAGCATAAGAGTCAAAAAAAACTTCCTTAAACGTTCATGCTTAGCTGTCATTAATTAGTTCTGAAGAGATATAAAGGGTTCCTAGCTATTGACAAATCCACGATTGCCAGATCTTGGCGTCAAGAGACACGAGGCATCGAATGAGTATCATCAATGCACAAGTGTCAGGAATACTTTTCAAATATGCATGTCGAACTGTCATTGCGAAGATGTGAAGAGAAATAAAGCGTTCCTATATACTGACAAATATATGATTGCCACAAATTGTTGTCAAGGGACTTGAACAGTCCAATGAGTTTCATAAAGGCATAAGTGTCAACAAAACCTTCTCAAAAGTACAACATTTTCTGATATTAATTAGTTGTAAAGAGAAGTAAATTCCTCCCATCTACCGAGAAATGCATGATTGTTATATCCTGTGTTCATAGGACTTGAACTGTCCAATGACTTTCACAAATGCATAAATGACAGCCAAAGTTCTCAAAAGTGGACGTTTATGTGATATTAAGTAGTTGTGAACAGATATAAAGGGTTCCTATCTACTGACAAATGCATGATTGCCACAAAATGGCGTGAAGAGAAACGAATGATACAAGGTGTTCAACAAATTCATAAGCGTCAATAAAACCTTCTCAAATTCTCCTTTCACCTCTCAATAAATAGTTGTGAAGAGAAATAAAATGTTTCTTTCTCCTGACAAATGCAGGATTGACAGAAATTGGCGTCATGAGACAGGAACATACAAGATGTTCCATAAATGAAATAACTTCCACAAGAAGGTCTGAAAGATGCATCGAACATGTCCTTCACTAGATGTGAAGAGCCATAACATTATACTCCATACTGACAAATGCATGATGGCAAGAAATTGGTTTCAAGAGACACTGTCTATTTAATGGGTTTCATAAAGTCATCACTTTCTCGAGAACGTTCTCAAAAATGGATGTTTCTATGTCATTAAGTAGCAGTGAAGAGATATAAAGTGGTCCAATCCACTGACAAAGGCTCGGATGCCCAAAGGTTGCGTCACGAAACATGAACCATATAGAGTGTTTCTCAAATGCAAGTGCGTCAATAAGAAGTTCTCAAAAGTACAGTTTTCATTGTCATTAAGTAACTGCGAAGGGAAATAAATGGTTACTCTAAACTATCAAATGTATGATTGTCAGAAATTGGCCTCAAGAGAATCAAACATTCCAATGAGTTTCATAAAAGCATAAGAGTCATCAAAACGTCTGAATACGTTCATGCTTAGCTGTCAGTAATTACTTGTGAAGAGATATAAAGGGTACCTCGCTATTGACAAATGCGTGATTGCCAGATCTTGGCGTCAAGAGACACGAGGCATCGAATGAGTTTAATAAATTCACAAGTGTCAGTAATACTTTCCAAATATGCATGTCCAACTGTCATTGCGAAGATGTGAAGAGAAATAAAGCGTTCCTATGTACTGACAAATATATGACTGCCACAAATTGTTGTCAAGTGACTTAAACAGTCCAATGAGTTTCATAAAGGTATAAGTGTCAACAAAACCTGCTCAAAAGTGCAACATTTTCTGATTTTAATTAGTTGTGAAGAGAAGTAAATTCTTCCTATCTACTGAGAAATGCATGATTGTTACATCCTGTGTTCATGGGACTTGAACTGTCCAATGACCATCACAAAAGCATAAATGACAGCCAACGTTCTCCAAGTGGACATTTATGTGATATTAGGTACTTCTGAAGAGAAATAAAGGGTTCCTATCTACTGACAAATGCATGATTGGCACAAAATGGCGTGAAGAGAAACGAATGATACAAGGTGTTCAACAAATTCATAAGCGTCAATAAAACCTTCTCAAAATCTCCTTTCACCTCTCAATAAATAGTTGTGAGGAGAAATAAAATGTTTCTTTCTCCTGACAAATGCAGGATTGACAGAAATTGGCGTCATGAGACAGGAACATACAAGATGTTCCATAAATGAAATAACTTCCACAAGAAGGTCTGAAAGATGCATCGAACATGTCCTTAAGTAGATGTGAAGAGCCATAACATTATACTCCATACTGACAAATGCATGATGGCAAGAAATTGCCTTCAAGAGACACTGTCTATTTAATGGGTTTCATAAAGTCATCACTTTCTCGAGAACGTTCTCAAAAATGAATGTTTCTATGTCATTAAGTAGCTGTGAAGGGAAATAAAGTGGTCCAATCTACTGACAAACGCACGGCTGCCAGAAAGTTGCGTCACGAAACATGAACCATATAGAGTGTTTCTCAAACGCAAGTGCGTCAATAAGAAGTTCTCAAAAGTACCGTTTTCATTGTCATTATGTAACTGCGAAATGAAATAAATGGTTACTCTAAACTATCAAATGTATGATTGTCAGAAATTGGCTTCCAGAGAAACAAACAACCCAATGAGTTTCATAAAAGCATAAGAGTCATCAAAACGTCTGAATACGTTCATGCTTAGCTGTCAGTAATTACTTGTGAAGAGATATAAAGGGTACCTCGCTATTGACAAATGCGTGATTGCCAGATCTTGGCGTCAAGAGACACGAGGCATCGAATGAGTTTAATAAATTCACAAGTGTCAGTAATACTTTCCAAATATGTATGTCCAACTGTCATTGCGAAGATGTGAAGAGAAATAAAGGTTCCTATATACTGACAAATATATGATTGCCACAAATTGTTGTCAAGTGACTTAAGCAGTCCAATGAGTTTCATAAAGGTATAAGTGTCAACAAAACCTGCTCAAAAGTGCAACATTTTCTGATTTTAATTAGTTGTGAAGAGAAGTAAATTCTTCCTATCTACTGAGAAATGCATGATTGTTACATCCTGTGTTCATGGGACTTGAACTGTCCAATGACTTTCACAAATGCATAAATGACAGCCAAAGTTCTCCAAAGTGGACATTTATGTGATATTAAGTACTTCTGAAGAGAAATAAAGGGTTCCTATCTACTGACAAATGCATGATTGCCACAAAATGGCGTGAAGAGACACAAATGATACAAGGTGTTTACTAAATTCATCAGCGTCAAAACAATCGTCTCACATGTTCCTTTCACCTCTCAATAAATAGTTGTGAAGAGAAATAAAATGTTCCTTTCTACTGACAAATGCATCATTGACAGAAATTGGAGTCCTGAGACAGGAACATACAAGATGTTTCATAAATGAAATAGCGTTAAACAGGAAGGTCTCAAAGGTTCATTTCACATGTCATTAAGTAGATGTGAAGAGACATACCATTATACATTATACTGACAAATACATGATGGCAAGAAATTGGATTCAAGAGACACGGCCTATTAAATGGGTTTCATAAAGTCATCAGTTTCTAGAAAACGTTCTGAAAAATGGATGTTTATATGTCATTAAGTAGCTATGAAGAGAAATAAAGGGGTTCGATATATTCACAAACGCACGCCCCCCAGACTTTTGCGTCATGAGTCATGAACCATATAGAATCTTTCATAAATGCAAATACGTCAATACGAAGTTCTCAAAAGTACATTTTTCATTGTCATTAAGTAACTGCCAAGGGAAATAAATGGCTAGTTTAAACTGTCAAATGTATGATTGTCAGAAATTGTATTCAAGAGAATCAAACAGTCCAATCAGTTTCATCAAAGCATAAGAGTCAAAAAAAACTTCCTAAAACGTTCATGCTTAGCTGTCATTAATTAGTTCTGAAGAGATATAAAGGGTTCCTAGCTATTGACAAATCCACGATTGCCAGATCTTGGCGTCAAGAGACACGAGGCATCGAATGAGTATCATCAATGCACAAGTGTCAGGAATACTTTTCAAATATGCATGTCGAACTGTCATTGCGAGGATGTGAAGAGAAATAAAGCGTTCCTATATACTGACAAATATATGATTGCCACAAATTGTTGTCAAGGGACTTGAACAGTCCAATGAGTTTCATAAAGGCATAAGTGTCAACAAAACCTTCTCAAAAGTACAACATTTTCTGATATTAATTAGTTGTAAAGAGAAGTAAATTCCTCCCATCTACCGAGAAATGCATGATTGTTATATCCTGTGTTCATAGGACTTGAACTGTCCAATGACTTTCACAAATGCATAAATGACAGCCAAAGTTCTCAAAAGTGGACGTTTATGTGATATTAAGTAGTTGTGAACAGATATAAAGGGTTCCTATCTACTGACAAATGCATGATTGCCACAAAATGGCGTGAAGAGAAACGAATGATACAAGGTGTTCAACAAATTCATAAGCGTCAATAAAACCTTCTCAAATTCTCCTTTCACCTCTCAATAAATAGTTGTGAAGAGAAATAAAATGTTTCTTTCTCCTGACAAATGCAGGATTGACAGAAATTGGCGTCAGGAGACAGGAACATACAAGATGTTCCATAAATGAAATAACTTCCACAAGAAGGTCTGAAAGATGCATCGAACATGTCCTTCACTAGATGTGAAGAGCCATAACATTATACTCCATACTGACAAATGCATGATGGCAAGAAATTGGTTTCAAGAGACACTGTCTATTTAATGGGTTTCATAAAGTCATCACTTTCTCGAGAACGTTCTCAAAAATGGATGTTTCTATGTCATTAAGTAGCAGTGAAGAGATATAAAGTGGTCCAATCCACTGACAAACGCACGGCTGCCCGAAGGTTGCGTCACGAAACATGAACCATATAGAGTGTTTCTCAAATGCAAGTGCGTCAATAAGAAGTTCTCAAAAGTACCGTTTTCATTGTCATTAAGTAACTGCGAAATGAAATAAATGGTTACTCTAAACTATCAAATGTATGATTGTCAGAAATTGGCTTCCAAGAGAATCAAACAACCCAATGAGTTTCATAAAAGCATAAGAGTCATCAAAACGTCTGAATACGTTCATGCTTAGCTGTCAGTAATTACTTGTGAAGAGATATAAAGGGTACCTCGCTATTGACAAATGCGTGATTGCCAGATCTTGGCGTCAAGAGACACGAGGCATCGAATGAGTTTAATAAATTCACAAGTGTCAGTAATACTTTCCAAATATGTATGTCCAACTGTCATTGCGAAGATGTGAAGAGAAATAAAGGTTCCTATATACTGACAAATATATGATTGCCACAAATTGTTGTCAAGTGACTTAAGCAGTCCAATGAGTTTCATAAAGGTATAAGTGTCAACAAAACCTGCTCAAAAGTGCAACATTTTCTGATTTTAATTAGTTGTGAAGAGAAGTAAATTCTTCCTATCTACTGAGAAATGCATGATTGTTACATCCTGTGTTCATGGGACTTGAACTGTCCAATGACTTTCACAAAAGCATAAATGACAGCCAAAGTTCTCCAAAGTGGACATTTATGTGATATTAAGTACTTCTGAAGAGAAATAAAGGGTTCCTATCTACTGACAAATGCATGATTGCCACAAAATGGCGTGAAGAGACACAAATGATACAAGGTTTTTACTAAATTCATCAGCGTCAAAACAATCGTCTCACATGTTCCTTTCACCTCTCAATAAATAGTTGTGAAGAGAAATAAAATGTTCCTTTCTACTGACAAATGCATCATTGACAGAAATTGGAGTCCTGAGACAGGAACATACAAGATGTTTCATAAATGAAATAGCGTTAAACAGGAAGGTCTCAAAGGTTCATTTCACATGTCATTAAGTAGATGTGAAGAGACATACCATTATACATTATACTGACAAATACATGATGGCAAGAAATTGGATTCAAGAGACACGGCCTATTTAATGGGTTTCATAAAGTCATCAGTTTCTAGAAAACGTTCTGAAAAATGGATGTTTATATGTCATTAAGTAGCTGTGAAGAGAAATAAAGGGGTTCGATATATTCACAAACGCACGCCCCCCAGACTTTTGCGTCACGAGACATGAACCATATAGAATCTTTCATAAATGCAAATACGTCAATACGAAGTTCTCAAAAGTACATTTTTCATTGTCATTAAGTAACTGCGAAGGGAAATAAATGGCTAGTTTAAACTGTCAAATGTATGATTGTCAGAAATTGTATTCAAGAGAATCAAACAGTCCAATCAGTTTCATCAAAGCATAAGAGTCAAAAAAAACTTCCTTAAAACGTTCATGCTTAGCTGTCATTAATTAGTTCTGAAGAGATATAAAGGGTTCCTAGCTATTGACAAATCCACGATTGCCAGATCTTGGCGTCAAGAGACACGAGGCATCGAATGAGTATCATCAATGCACAAGTGTCAGGAATACTTTTCAAATATGCATGTCGAACTGTCATTGCGAAGATGTGAAGAGAAATAAAGCGTTCATATATACTGACAAATATATGATTGCCACAAATTGTTGTCAAGGGACTTGAACAGTCCAATGAGTTTCATAAAGGCATAAGTGTCAACAAAACCTTCTCAAAAGTACAACATTTTCTGATATTAATTAGTTGTAAAGAGAAGTAAATTCCTCCTATCTACCGAGAAATGCATGATTGTTATATCCTGTGTTCATAGGACTTGAACTGTCCAATGACTTTCACAAATGCATAAATGACAGCCAAAGTTCTCAAAAGTGGACGTTTATGTGATATTAAGTAGTTGTGAACAGATATAAAGGGTTCCTATCTACTGACAAATGCATGATTGCCACAAAATGGCGTGAAGAGAAACGAATGATACAAGGTGTTCAACAAATTCATAAGCGTCAATAAAACCTTCTCAAATTCTCCTTTCACCTCTCAATAAATAGTTGTGAAGAGAAATAAAATGTTTCTTTCTCCTGACAAATGCAGGATTGACAGAAATTGGCGTCATGAGACAGGAACATACAAGATGTTCCATAAATGAAATAACTTCCACAAGAAGGTCTGAAAGATGCATCGAACATGTCCTTAAGTAGATGTGAAGAGCCATAACATTATACTCCATACTGACAAATGCATGATGGCAAGAAATTGGTTTCAAGAGACACTGTCTATTTAATGGGTTTCATAAAGTCATCACTTTCTCGAGAACGTTCTCAAAAATGGATGTTTCTATGTCATTAAGTAGCAGTGAAGAGATATAAAGTGGTCCAATCCACTGACAAACGCACGGCTGCCCGAAAGTTGCGTCACGAAACATGAACCATATAGAGTGTTTCTCAAATGCAAGTGCGTCAATAAGAAGTTCTCAAAAGTACAGTTTTCATTGTCATTAAGTAACTGCGAAATGAAATAAATGGTTACTCTAAACTATCAAATGTATGATTGTCAGAAATTGGCTTCAAGAGAATCAAACAATCCAATGAGTTTCATAAAAGCATAAGAGTCATCAAAACGTCTGAATACGTTCATGCTTAGCTGTCAATAATTACTTGTGAAGAGATATAAAGGGTACCTCGCTATTGACAAATGCGTGATTGCCAGATCTTGGCGTCAAGAGACACGAGGCATCGAATGAGTTTAATAAATTCACAAGTGTCAGTAATACTTTTCAAATATGCATGTCCAACTGTCATTGCGAAGATGTGAAGAGAAATAAAGGGTTCCTATATACTGACAAATATATGATTGCCACAAATTGTTGTCAAGGGACTTGAACAGTCCAATGAGTTTCATAAAGGTATAAGTGTCAACAAAACCTTCTCAAAAGTGCAACATTTTCTGATTTTAATTAGTTGTGAAGAGAAGTAAATTCTTCCTATCTACTGAGAAATGCATGAGTGTTACATCCTGTGTTCATGGGACTTGAACTGTCCAATGACCTTCACAAAAGCATAAATGACAGCCAACGTTCTCCAAAGTGGACATTTATGTGATATTAAGTACTTCTGAAGAGAAATAAAGGGTTCCTATCTACTGACAAATGCATGATTGGCACAAAATGGCGTGAAGAGAAACGAATGATACAAGGTGTTCAACAAATTCATAAGCGTCAATAAAACCTTCTCAAAATCTCCTTTCACCTCTCAATAAATAGTTGTGAAGAGAAATAAAATGTTTCTTTCTCCTGACAAATGCAGGATTGACAGAAATTGGCGTCATGAAACAGGAACATACAAAATGTTCCATAAATGAAATAACTTCCACAAGAAGGTCTGAAAGATGCATCGAACATGTCCTTCACTAGATGTCAAGAGCCATACCATTATACTCCATACTGACAAATGCATGATGGCAAGAAATTGGTTTCAAGAGACACTGTCTATTTAATGGGTTTCATAAAGTCATCACTTTCTCGAGAACGTTCTCAAAAATGGATGTTTCTATGTCATTAAGTAGCTGTGAAGAGAAATGAAGGGGTCCAATCTACTGACAAACGCACGGCTGCCAGAAAGTTCCGTCACGAAATATGAACCATATAGAGTGTGTCTCAAATGCAAGTGCGTCAATAAGAAGTTATCAAAAGTACATTTTTCATTGTCATTAAGTAACTGCGAAGGGAAATAAATGGTTACTCTAAACTATCAAATGTATGATTGTCAGAAATTGGCTTCAAGAGAATCAAACATTCCAATGAGTTTCATAAAAGCATAAGAGTCATCAAAACGTCTGAATACGTTCATGCTTAGCTGTCAATAATTACTTGTGAAGAGATATAAAGGGTACCTCGCTATTGACAAATGCGTGATTGCCAGATCTTGGCGTCAAGAGACACGAGGTATCGAATGAGTTTAATAAATTCACAAGTGTCAGTAATACTTTTCAAATATGCATGTCCAACTGTCATTGCGAAGATGTGAAGAGAAATAAAGGGTTCCTATATACTGACAAATATATGATTGCCACAAATTGTTGTCAAGGGACTTGAACAGTCCAATGAGTTTCATAAAGGTATAAGTGTCAACAAAACCTGCTCAAAAGTGCAACATTTTCTGATTTTAATTAGTTGTGAAGAGAAGTAAATTCTTCCTATCTACTGAGAAATGCATGATTGTTACATCCTGTGTTCATGGGACTTGAACTGTCCAATGACTTTCACAAATGCATAAATGACAGCCAAAGTTCTCAAAAGTGGACATTTATGTGATATTAAGTACTTCTGAAGAGAAATAAAGGGTTCCTATCTACTGACAAATGCATGATTGCCACAAAATGGCGTGAAGAGACACAAATGATACAAGGTGTTTACTAAATTCATCAGCGTCAAAACAATCGTCTCACATGTTCCTTTAACCTCTCAATAAATAGTTGTGAAGAGAAATAAAATGTTCCTTTCTACTGACAAATGCATCATTGACAGAAATTGGAGTCCTGAGACAGGAACATACAAGATGTTTCATAAATGAAATAGCGTTAAACAGGAAGGTCTCAAAGGTTCATTTCACATGTCATTAAGTAGATGTGAAGAGACATACCATTATACATTATACTGACAAATACATGATGGCAAGAAATTGGATTCAAGAGACACGGCCTATTAAATGGGTTTCATAAAGTCATCAGTTTCTAGAAAACGTTCTGAAAAATGGATGTTTATATGTCATTAAGTAGCTGTGAAGAGAAATAAAGGGGTTCGATATATTGACAAACGCACGCCCTCCCAGACATTTGCGTCACGAGACATGAACCATATAGAATCTTTCATAAATGCAAATACGTCAATAAGAAGTTCTCAAAAGTACATTTTTCATTGTCATTAAGTAACTGCGAAGGGAAATAAATGGCTAGTTTAAACTGTCAAATGTATGATTGTCAGAAATTGTATTCAAGAGAATCAAACAGTCCAATCAGTTTCATCAAAGCATAAGAGTCAACAAAACTTCTTAAAACGTTCATGCTTAGCTGTCATTAACTAGTTCTGAAGAGATATAAAGGGTTCCTAGCTATTGACAAATCCACGATTGCCAGATCTTGGCGTCAAGAGACACGAGGCATCGAGTCAGTATCATCAATGCATATGTGTCAGGAATACTTTTCAAATATGCATGTCGAACTGTCATTGCGAAGATGTGAAGAGAAATAAAGGGTTCCTATATACTGACAAATATATGATTGCCACAAATTGTTGTCAATGGACTGGAACAATAAAATGAGTTTCATAAAGGCATAAGCGTCAACAAAACCTGCTCAAAAGTGCAACATTTTCTGATCTTAATTAGTTGTGAAGAGAAGTAAATTCTTCCTATCTACTGAGAAATGCATGATTGTTACATCCTGTGTTCATGGGACTTGAACTGTCCAATGACTTTCACAAATGCATAAATGACAGCTAAAGTTCTCAAAAGTGGACATTTCTGTGATATTAAGTAGTTGTGAAGAGAAATAAAGGGTTCCTATCTACTGACAAATGCATGATTGCCACAAAATGGCGTGAAGAGACACAAATGATACAAGGTGTTTACTAAATTCATCAGCGTCAAAACAATCGTCTCACATGTTCCTTTAACCTCTCAATAAATAGTTGTGAAGAGAAATAAAATGTTCCTTTCCACTGACAAATGCATCATTGACAGAAATTGGAGTCCTGAGACAGGAACATACAAGATGTTTCATAAATGAAATAGCGTTAAACAGGAAGGTCTCAAAGGTTCATTTCACATGTCATTAAGTAGATGTGAAGAGATATACCATTATACATTATACTGACAAATACATGATGGCAAGAAATTGGATTCAAGAGACACGGCCTATTAAATGGGTTTCATAAAGTCATCAGTTTCTAGAAAACGTTCTGAAAATGGATGTTTATATGTCATTAAGTAGCTGTGAAGAGAAATAAAGTGGTTCGATATATTGACAAACGCACGCCTCCCAGACATTTGCATCACGAGACATGAACCATATAGAATCTTTCATAAATGCAAATACGTCAATAAGAAGTTCTCAAAAGTACATTTTTCATTGTCATTAAGTAACTGCGATGGGAAATAAATGGTTAGTTTAAACTGTCAAATGTATGATTGTCAGAAATTCTCTTCAAGAAAATCAAACAGTCCAATCAGTTTCATCAAAGCATAAGAGTCAACAAAACTTCTTAAAACGTTCATGCTTAGCTGTCATTAATTAGTTCGGAAGGGATATAAAGGGTTCCTAGCTATTGACAAATCCACGATTGCCAGATCTTGGCGTCAAGAGATACAAGGCATGGAATGAGCATGATCAATGCACAAGTGTCAGTAATACTTTTCAAATATGCATGTCGAACTGTCATTGCAAAGATGTGAAGAGAAATAAAGGGTTCCTATATACTGATAAATATATGATTGCCACAAATTGTTGTCAAGGGACTTGAACAGTCTAATGAGTTTCATAAAGGCATAAGTGTCAACAAAACCTTCTCAAAAGTGCAACATTTTCTGATATTAATTAGTTGTAAAGAGAAGTAAATTCTTCCTATCTACCGAGAAATGAATGATTGTTACATCCTGTGTTCATAGGACTTGAACTGTCCAATGACTTTCACAACTGCATAAATGACAGCCAAGGTTCTCAAAAGTGGACGTTTATGTGATATTAAGTAGTTGTAAACAGATATAAATGGTTCCTATCTACTGACAAATGCATGATTGCCACAAAATGGCGTGAAGAGAAACGAATGATACAAGGTGTTCAACAAATTCATAAGCGTCAATAAAACCTTCTCAAATTCTCCTTTCACCTCTCAATAAATAGTTGTGAAGAGAAATAAAATGTTTCTTTCTAGTGACAAATGCAGGATTGACAGAAATTGGCGTAATGAGACAGGAACATACAAGATGTTCCATAAATGAAGTAACTTCCACAAGAAGGTCTGAAAGATGCATTTCACATGTCCTTAAGTAGATGTGAAGAGCCATAACATTATACTCCATACTGACAAATGCATGATGGCAAGAAATTGGTTTCAAGAGACACTGTCTATTTCATAGGTTTCATAAAGTCATCACTTTCTCGAGAACGTTCTCAAAAATGGATGTTTCTATGTCTTTAACTAGCTGTGAAGAGAAATAAATGGGTCCAATCTACTGACAAATGCATGATTGCCACACAATGGCGTGAAGAGACACAAATGATACAAGGTGTTTACTAAATTCATCAGCGTCAAAACAATCGTCTCACATGTTCCTTTAACCTCCCAATAAATAGTTGTGAAGAGAAATAAAATGTTCCTTTCTACTGACAAATGCATCATTGACAGAAATTGGAGTCCTGAGTCAGGAACATACAAGATGTTTCATAAATGAAATAGCGTTAAACAGGAAGGTCTCAAAGGTAAATTTCACATGTCATTAAGTAGATGTGAAGAGACATACCATTATACTTTATACTGACAAATACACGATGGCAAGAAATTGGATTCAAGAAAAACGGCCTATTAAATGGTTTTCATAAAATCATCCGTTTCTAGAAAACGTTCTCAAAAATGGATGTTTGTATGTCATTAGATAGCTGTGAAGAGAAATAAAAGTGTTCGATATACTGACAAACGCACGCCTGCCAGATATTTGCGTCACGAAACATGAACCATATAGAATCTTTCATACATGGAAATACGACAATGATAAGTTGTCAAAAGTACATTTTTCATTGTCATTAAGTAACTGCGAAGAGAAATAAATGGTTCCTTTAAACTGTCAAATGTATGATTGTCAGATATTGGTTTCAAGAGAATCAAAGAATCCATTGAGATTCATAAAAGCATAAGAGTCATCAAACCTTCTTAAAACGTTCATGCTTAGCTGTCATTAATTAGTTGTGAAGAGATATAAAGGCTTCCTCGCTATTGACAAATGCACGATTGCCAGATCTTGGCGTCAAGAGACACGAGGCATCGAATGAGTTGCATAAATGCACAAGTGTCAGGAAAACCTGTCAAATATGCATGTCTATTGTCATTGCGAAGATGTGAAGAGAAATAAAGGGTTCCTATATACTGACACATGTATGATTGCCACAAATTGTTGTCAAGGGACTTGAACAGTCCAATGAGTTTCATAAAGGCATTATTGTCAACAAAACCTGCTCAAAAGTGCAACATTTTCTGGTGTTGATTAGTTGTGAAGAGAAATAAATTCTACCCATCAACTGAGAACTGAATGACTGTTACATCTTGTTTTCAGGTGACTTGAACTGTTCAATCACTTTCACAAATGCATAAACGACAGCCAAAGTTCCCACATGTGGACATTTATGTGATATTAAGAACTTGTGAAGAGAATAAAGGGTTCCTATCTACTGACAAATGAATGATTGCCACAAAATGGCATGAAGGGACACGAATGATACAAGGTGTTTAACAACTTCATAAGTGTCAATACAACCTTCTCAACTTCTCCTTTCACCTCTCAATAAATAGTTGTGAAGAGAAATAAAATGTTTCTTTCTATTGACAAATGCAGGATTGACAGAAATTGGCCTCATGAGACAGGAAAATACAAGATGTTCCATAAATGAAATAACGTCCACAAGAAGGTCTGAAAGATGGATTTCACATGTCCTTAAGTAGATGTGAAGAGCTATATCATTATACTTTATACTGACAAATGCATGATGGCAAGAAATTGGTTTCAAGAGACACGGTCTATTCAATGGGTGTCATAAAGTCATCACTTTCTCGGGAACGTTCTCACAAATGGATGTTTCCATGTCATTAAGCAGCTGTGAAGAGAAATAAAAGGGTCCAATCTACTGACAAACCCACGGCTGCCAGAAAGTTCCACCACGAGACGTGAACCATATAGAGTGTATCACAAATCCAAGAGCGTCAATAAGAAGTTCTTAAAAGTACATTTTTCTTTGTCATTAAGTAACTGCGAACGGAAATAAATGGATACTCTAAACTATCAAATGTATGATTGTCAGAAATTGGCTTCAAGAGATTCAAACAATTCAATGAGTTTCATAAAAGCATAAGAGTCATCAAAAGGTCTGAATACGTTCATGCTTAGCTGTCAATAATTACTTGTGAAGAGATATAAAGGGTACCTCGCTATTGACAAATGCGTGATTGCCAGATCTTGGCGTCAAGAGACACGAGGCATCGAATGAGTTTAATTAAATCACAAGTGTCAGTAATACTTATCAAATATTCATGTCCAACTGTCATTGCGAAGATGTGAAGAGAAATAAAGGGTTCCTATATACTGACAAATATATGATTGCCACAAGTTGTTGTCAAGTGACTTGAACAGTCCAATGAGTTTTATAAAGGTATAAGTGTCAACAAAACCTGCTCAAAAGTGCAGCATTTTCTGATTTTAATTAGTTGTGAAGAGAAGTAAATTCTTCCTATCTACTGAGAAATGCATGGTTGTTAAATCCTGTGTTGATGGGACTCGAACTGTCCAATGATTTTCATAAATGCATAAATGACAGCCAAAGTTCTCCAAAGTGGACGTTTATGTGATATTAAGTAGTTGTGAAGAGATCTAAAGGGTTCCTATCTACTGACAAATGCATGATTGCCACAAAATGGCGTGAAGAGACACGAATGATACAAGGTGTTTAATAGATTCATAAGCTTCAACAAAACATCTCAAATGTTCCTATCAATTGTCAATAAAGAGTTGTGAGGAGAAATAAACTGTTCCTTTCTACCAACTAATCCAGGATTATCAGGAATTGACGTCATGAGACAGGAACATACAAGATCTTTCATAAATGCAATAGCGTCAAACAAGAAGGTCTCAAAGGTGGATTTCACATGTCATTAAGTAGATGTGAAGAGACATACCATTATACTTTACACTGACAAATGCATGATGGCAAGACATTGGTTTCAAGAGATAAAGTCTATTCAATGGGTTTCATAAAGTCATCAGTTTCTAGAAAACGTTCTAAACAATGGATGTTTATATGTCATTAAGTAGCTGTGAAGAGAAATAGAGTAGTTCGATATACTGACAAACGCACGCCTGCCAGAAAGTTGCGTCACGAGACATGAACCATATCGAGTGTATCACAAATGCAAGTGCGTCAATAACAAGTTCTCAAAAGTACATTTTTCATTGTCATTAAGTAACTGCGAAGGAAAGTAAATGGTTCCTTTAAACTGTCAAATGTATGATAGTCAGAAATTGGCTTCAAGAGGATCAAACAATCCAATGAGTTTCACCAAAGCATAAGAGTCATCAAAACGTCTTAATAGGTTCATGCTTAGCTGTCATTACTTAGTTGTGAAGAGATATAAAGGCTTCCTCCCTATTGACAAATGTACGATTGCCAGATCTTGGCGTCAAGAGACACGAGGTATCGAATGAGTTGCATAAATGCACAAGTCAGGAATACTTGTCAAATATGCATGTCTACTGTCATTGGCATGATGTGAAGAGAAATAAAGGGTTCCTATATACTGACAAATGTATGATTCC